>JAQQPU010000922.1:95522-106537 GCA_029168905.1 Artemia sp. Kazakhstan ARC1039
CGAAAATATTATAAGTATGTCTTTTAGGATGACTTAGTCCCCCAAATTTCCCAGGGGAGGGCTAAAAGTTATGAGCTTTACCCTATGTTAACACATAGTATTGGTTATTTGGAAGTATACAGACGTTTTCAGGGGAGATTTTTCCTGGTAGTGGGGGGGGGGGTGGTGGATCGGGGGTTATGTGGGATTATCTTTCCATGAAGGAAGTTTTCATGGGAGAAGGGACATTGCTATGAAGTGGACGCCGGACTTCCCAGCATTATTTAAAAAAGATCAGAAATTTGATATAAAAAAAACAAGTATTTCAACTGCAACAGCAGCAAGATCGAAACTTTAAATGAACAGAAAATATTACATATATGATTGAGTTCACCCCGTAGTCAATGCCTCGCTCTTTAACCCAAAGATTTTTTAGTACTTTCATAAGAGCTATTTATTCTAATTAACGGCCTTTGTGATTAAGGGGTCATTTTTAAAGAATTGGAACAAAATTCGAACTTTCGCTTAAAGAGCAAGGTATTGACTAGGGGGCGAACCCCATAATAAACGTATTAAAAATATATGAATATAGAAGTTAGTTACGTAAGTTAATTCGTAAGTTACGTATATTTATTACTAATAAAAACGTTCGTAAATAAAATTAAACAAGCTTCGAGAAAGCCATTTAACTAAATAAAAGTAAATTAATATGAAAATTTTGTTTTAATTATTCATGTACGGTGAGCCAAGATCAAAACCTGTATTTATTCAAAAACGTTCAAAAATTAAATAAAAAAAACAAGTTTTTTAAACTGAAAGTAAGGAGCGACATTAAAACTTAAAACGAACAGAAATTATTCCGTATATGAAAGGGACTGTGCCCTCCTCAACGCCTCACTCTTTACGCTAAAGTTTGACTCTGTCTCACAACTTTATTTAAAAAAAAATAAAACTCTTTAGTATAAAGAGCGAGGCGTTGAGGAGTGTACAGTCCCTTTCATATACGGAATAATTTCTCTTCGTTTTAAGTTTTAATGTCGCTCCTTACTTTCAGTTTAAAAAACTTGTTTTTTTTATTTAATCATACTAAGGATCAGGGTAATCAAACAGCTCGTGACAACGAACTGTAAGTATGGAGTGACCCGGCTCAATGGTAACCGAAACTCTAAAAAACGAAATTTTGATACCAATAAATACATAAAAAAGAATCAGATTTTAATGCTGATTTCAAATATATAAGTTTCATCAAGTTTAGTTTGACCCATCAAAAGTTAAGCGCCTGAGAAAATTTGGCTGATTTTAGAAAAAAGGGGCAAAGGCCCCCTAAAAAATATAGAACTTTAATGAAAATCACACCGTTATATTCAGCGCATTAGAGAACCCTACTGTAGAGGTTTCAACCACCTATCTACAAAAATGTGGAATTTTGCATTTTTTGCCAGAAGAACGATCACGGATGTGTGTTTATTTGTTTTTTTTCCCAGGGGTGATCGTACCGACTCAATGGTCCTAGAATACCGTGGGAGGGCTCATTGGAACGGAATATGGGAGGATATTATATGGGAGGATATTTCCATGAAGGAAGCTTTCATAGGGGAAGAAACATTGCTATGAAGGGGGCGCCGGATTTCCCAGCATTACTAAAGACAAAGATCAGAAATTAAATTTAAAAAAAAACAAGTTTTTCAACTGAAAGTAAGGAGCAACATCAAAACTTAAATCGAACAGAAAATGTTACGTATATGATTGGGTTCACCCCCTAGTCAATACCTTGCTCTTTAAGCCAAAGATTTTTTAGTACTTTCATAAGAGCTATTTATTCTAATTAACGGCCTTTGTGATTAAGGGGTCATTTTTAAGGAATTGGAACACAATTCGAACTTCAGCTTAAAGAGAAAAGTATTGAATAGGGGGCGAACCCCCTAATATACGTATTAAAAATCTATGAAGTTCGTTACGTAAGTTAATTCGTAAGTTACGTATATTTATTACTAATAAAAACGTTCGTAAATAAAATTAAACAAGTTTCGAAAAAGCCATTTAACCAAATAAAAGTAAAATTAATATGCAAATTTTGTTTTAATTGTTCATGTATGGTGAGCCAAAATCAAAACCTGCATTAATTTAAAAACGTTCAAAAATTAAATAAAAAAACAAGTTTTTTTAACTGAAAGTAAGGAACGATGTTAAAACTAAAAACGAACAGAAATTATTCCGTATATGATAGGGGCTTTCCCCTCCTCAACAATTCGCTCTTTACGCCAAAGTTTGACTTTCTCACAACTCTTTTTTTTTGAAAAATAGAAAACTTTAGCGCAAACAGCGAGGCGTTGAGGAGGGGACAGCCCCTTTCATATACGGAATAATTTCTGTTCGTTTTAAGTTTTAACGTCGTTCCTTACTTTCAGTTAAAAAAACTTGTTTTTTTTATTTAATAAAAACTATGACGTCAAAGTTTACTACTAAGTTCACTTGGCTATTAGGTTTATAGGTTGAAACTTTCAGGGCATGATCAGGGGGATGTTCAACTGATATAAAGGCAATGCTTACATACACTACACTGTAAGAAAAATTGTTTGAGACTCAACAAAAATTGTGTGCTATGTTTATCAACAAAAATCACACAAGGGTTATTGGTATTAGTTGGAAAAACATTAGATACAGAGGGTAACACATATGTTCAGCATTGGTATTCTTAAGAATAGAGTAGCAGCTTCAAAAATTTTCTAGCTAAGGAAAATCACAAAAGAAATTTATTACGAAACAAATTTGCCAATAAAAGTTCTATGCAAATATAATATTTGTAGACAATTTTTGCGTAAGCACTTTGTAGACGTGTAAATTAAACATTATTCAACTCAATCAACCCAAATTTTATACTCTTTCTTTTACTCAAAAAGACAATTAGCTTCTTTTTTTCTGTCGTAATTCCAACCTTTGATTTGCATTACTATATGACATACTACTTTAAATGTCACCTTAGTCAAATTCAATATGATATTCAAGGAAATTTGATCTAGCTTACAAATCCAAACAATATTGATTAATAAATTCCGTTTTCGTTTGGAATTACATTTTTTTCTGCTGAAAATCACGCAAATCTTAGTAATTTCAAAAATTTGACGGACTCGATGTCGTGATTTTCATTAAAATTCTATGACTTCGAAGGGGTCTTTCCCCCTTTTTTGAAAATCAGATAAATTTTCCCAGGCTCGTAGCTTTTGATGGGTCAAACTAAACTTAATGAAACGTATATATTTGGAATCAGCATAATAAGCCAATTCTTTTGATATATCAATTGGTATCAGAATTCAGTTTTTAGAGTTTGGTTACTATTGAGCCGGTTTGCTCCGTACTTACAGTTAATTACCACGAACTGTTTGAATACTCATCAAAATCCAAACATAGATAATTAAAATATTGATCGTTTTTTCTGCGTTACCAAAAGTACTGTATTCATAAACTTTACAGTTTCATGAAATGTAATTAAACAAATAGGAAAGAATT
Organism: Artemia sp. Kazakhstan ARC1039; assembly: GCA_029168905.1. Taxonomy (NCBI): domain Eukaryota; kingdom Metazoa; phylum Arthropoda; class Branchiopoda; order Anostraca; family Artemiidae; genus Artemia; species Artemia sp. Kazakhstan ARC1039. The sequence goes on from JAQQPU010000922.1 coordinate 99,009, forward strand.
TTCAACTAAAGTAAGAACCAAGTTTAAAACTTAAAGCAAATATAAATTACTTTGTATATAAGCGGGACTGCCCCCTTCTCAATACCCTGCTTATTAAAAAAAAGTATTTTTAGTGCTTTAAAAAATCTTATCTTTCCAATTGCAAATTTCCTTTAAAATTTGGAAAAAAATGCCAAACTTCACAGTAAAGAGTAAGGAGCTAAGGAGGAGACAGCCCGCTTCATATAAAGAATAGTCTTTTCAAAATATTGATCATTTTTTCTGCGTTACCAAAAGTACTGTATTCATAAACTTTACAGTTTCATGAAATGTAATTAAACAAATAGGAAAGAATTTTCAACTAAAGTAAGGACCAAGTTTAAAACTTAAAGCAAATATAAATTACTTTGTATATAAGCGGGACTGCCCCCTTCCCAACACCTTGCTTATTAAAAAAAGTATTTTTAGTGCTTTGAAAAATCTTATCTTCCCAATTGCAAATTTTCTTTAAAATTTGGAAAAAAGGCCAAACTTCACAGTAAAGAGTAAGGAGCTAAGGAGGAGACAGCCTGCTTCCTATAAAGAATAGTCTTTTCAAATAGGTTTCAAATCTGTTTCTTGCTTTCAGTTGAAAAGCTCTTTTTTTATTTAACTTCTGATTGCTTTCCAAATCATACCCAGGCCTAACCAAGATATAATTTAAGGTACCTGTCTCTTAAATCCTTGGTTAATTGCTTTTAAAATGTGTAATTCATAATTGTACGTGTATTAGAACACTCCTACGTTTAAATTTTTAATTCCAATTTTTGATAAAATTTGAATATAGGCTACTTAAAAAATTGGCGATGAATAGTAATTTCGGTAAGAAGTTCTTGTTGATATTGCTACAAAATAATTTCGGTTGAAAGAGCAGAAGTATTATTATTTGTGTGGATGGAAATTTGTTGAGAATTTTGATCTTCTACATTACTGAAGCCATCACAACCTCTAAAATAAGATTTTCTTATCGGTAAATACATTGCATAGATTTGTGTCAATACATTGAAGTCTTCATAGAACAAGAAAAAGAAAATAACACTATTTAAAATTGCTGAAAAAAAGTTCCTTGCAGTATTTGCCACCCCAAAGAAATTTCCTGGTGGGGCTGATGATTACCTGCCCTGCTATCCACCTCTGTGCTGGTAGAAATGGGAAAGTAACATTTTTGCTGTATAGCGAAACAATTTAATTAATTCCTACTCCCCCTACCTCTTTCAAAATTTATCTGAAACATCGTGAAGAGTAAGCAGTTTGTCTTTTAAAATTTACTTTTTAGGAATCTACCCTGACCCCGCCTAAACAAAGACTGACCCCCCTCGTTATAGCTGATCCGCAATTACAGATCGCCAAATGTAGCCTAATTTCATTACAAATAAAGCGAATCAACTTGGTTGAATCCAGTACTGCCACCGTGTGGCACTGCTTCTTTTACAACTGGAAAGCCTAAAATATAGTTATTCATAATTTTAAATCAATTAGCTTCTCAGAAATTGAATTTTCTCTGATATGATGTACCTAATGAAGAGCTTTTCAATAAGATCGCTTGCTTTTTTTTGGGTTCCTTTTTTCAAAAATCAGGCCAAGTCCCTCAGATTTTTGGTTTTGGGTGGGTAACAATAAACTGAAAGAATTATAAATATCTAGAATTAGCATTAAAAGCCAATACTGCCGGTGCAGCAATTGTCACGAGAATTAAATTTTTAGTTTTGGTGAATATTGGTCCAAGTCACTCTTTACTTCCAGTTTTTTTTCACAAACTATTTGATAAGATCCTCTTGTGACGAAAATGTTTTTGAACTTGTTCATTTTTTTATTTGAACAGATCAATAAAAAGAAAGAGGGTCAATTTGATGGCTGGATAGTAAGTTTAAATCTTGTTTTTCTTTTGCTATTCTATTTTTTTCTTAATGTATGAATATATAACGGATTTAACTTTGAGGGGAAGAATTGTCCTGTTATGAAAGAGGTATATTTTACATGGCCGTTATAAAATCAAAACGTGTGATGGGAGGATGATTTTTGAACATCTCTACTCCTTGTGTAGAGAGCTTAAAGGCGTAGGAAATTGTACAAAGGCAAATCTTTTGTATAATCTACGAAAGCAATCGTTATGTAATTTTGGTTTGAGTTTGATTTTCTTTTAAAATTAAATGCATAATAATTAAATATATTCTTGATTAAACAAATTGATTCTTTTATCATGAATCCTTGCGGTTTAAAATTTACTGTATTTTGTTTCATTTTGCAGGCAATTTAGTTGCTCTTTTTATTTGATCGTTCTTTTCTATAAGTATTTAAAAATAAACTTATTCCCACGACAAAAAATTCCAGAATATATTCCACGTTACCCAACATTACCACTGATTTTTTTGCGTTTGCCCCCCCTCCGGAAAATTTTCTGCCGGCGCCCTTGTATTTCAAAAAGCACTTTTGTGAACTAACTAGGCCAAGTTCTTCTTTAATTGCCTTTCTCTTCTTTCAAAATCTTGGACTGCAACCTAATTTGACGGAGCATTCTCATTTGCATAATATGTTGAAAAATTCACTTATCATGCCAGCCGAGACAAGTTGAAACCCTGACCGTTTATCACCTGAAGACTGGTAGTTATGCCCGCCTATTGAAACTAGATACGCAACATCTCATGAGTTTCTAATATAAAACTGATAGCAAGGCCGTATCCAGGGGGGGGGGGGGGGCCGGGGTGGGGACGGGGGGCCCCCCCCCCCCCCCCCTTTACCGAGTCGAAAATAAGTCGAAAATTAGTAAAACCTAGGTAAAAATCAGTATAATTAGTCGAGTATATATACTGTCGTTACAATGCATTTCAGAAACCGAGCTTTCGAAGGAAAGTTCAGTTTGGCTAGCCGATATTTACCTCATAAGTTGGTACATCTATTAACAAAAGCTTTCTTCGGTTTTACAATGCAATGACGGGGTCAAGACACCACAATTCCACCGGAAAACAAACATTTCCACAGCGATCCAGCCCCTCTCCATAACTAATTCAATTCGGTTTCTATTTTGAACTAAATCCCTTATAATTCCTTAACTCTCAATGAGCGGGGAGGAAGGAGGGACTCTATGTACCAACGTATGAGGTAAGTATCGGCTAGCCAAACTGAACTTTCCTTCAAAAGTTCGGTTTTGGCGTCGCCATTAGCTCATACGTTGGTACATCTATTAACAAAAGCTTAGATTCCAACCGATTTGGTGGTGGGTTCATAAACCAACTAATATAAAATATTAGTTTCAAACTCAAGTATTCAAATGTATAAACTATAAAACTGTCTGAACCGCAAAAAAATGTTGAGCATCGGTTCGATCTTCTATTTCATGAAGATAGTGTTGTCTGGGAGAAGACTCCGAAGACGAGCCAGCAGTACTCATTATATCAGCAAGTGGTACTGATTTTGATAGCGCCCATGACGCCGTCATGGATCTTGTGTCATGTGCTTTCCTTTTTCTATACTCTTCTTTTGCTGCCTCATATGCCATAGTTATGGCCTGCTTTATCCAAGAAGAAATGGTTCCAGCTGCCACCTCTCGTGGTGCTGTTTTTAGAAAAAGGAATGAAGAACCTTTTTCTCCCTTTTTTGACCGCCACGTTAGCTGTTCTCTATGCGTGGGCAGATAGTATTATCACTGGACGCAACGCTGGATGTACATCTAGCGCGGGAAGACGGATAGGAGAAGGTATCTCATGAGGCTTCACGGTTTCGGGTCTAAACGAAGGGAGAAACCTGAGAATTACTGAATTATCTGAAAATTGTGCTGTACTGAAAGAAAAGGCATGTATTTCACTCCTTCGATGACCAGATACGATGGCAGTAATGAATGCTGTCTTAAGAGTAACCTCCTTCATATCAATTCTCCACAAGTCAAGAAATCGTGAAGTTCTAAATACCTTAGAACAGGGCCTCGACCCCAGGCAGGAATATCATGATGTGTCCGCGGTGACTCGTGCCAAAATTCTGTACTATTTTCGTCAAACAAGTATCTTTGCTGATATCTGTTCCTGTAGCTAGAGCTAGCGTTCCGCCTATTGCTGCTTTACAACCTTCTATCGTTGATGGTGCGAGGTTTCGACCAGTCTTTAGATATATCATGAATTCTGCAACTGTCTGAGTACTGGTTGTGAGAGGATTAATCTTCCTTTCACTACACCAACCTACGAACACCTGCCATTTTCCATTGAACAATTCAATGGTAGATCGTCACTGGACCGGGCAATTGCGCGGGCTGATTCTTTAGAAAAACCTCTCTTTTTGAGTCCACGCTCGATATCTTCCAGCCGTGTAAATTTAGATTCCTTAGTGCTGGGTGGTGAAGTCGACCCTGCTGGAGGAGATCGGACTAATCTCCGAGGGGTATAGGCAAGTCTACTAGCTGGTTGAGAAGATTCGTGTACCAAGCTTGGCGAGGCCCTCGTGGAGCAATTAGCATTATTTCGGCAGTTCACAGACTTTCGAACCTTCTCCAGAACCTTTGGGATCAGGGCAAATGGAGGGAAGGCATAGCTGTGTTTGTTCGACCAATCTTGGACAAGGGCATCTGCGCCGATCGCAAGAGAATCTGGAACTGGTGAGAAACATACGTCGATCTTCCGGTTCAATCGAGTCGTGAATAGATCGATTTCTGACAGTCCATACTCTTTTGGCAGGGCTCTGAAGACACTGTCGTTGAGACTCCATTCCGTGGGCAGGCATTTTTCTTCTCGTGACAGTGTGCCGGCTACTAGATTGAGTGACCCGGCGATGTGGCTTGTCCTCAAGTGAACGTTCAGGGCCATCGTAATCTCGAAGAGATTTATGGGTTCCTCCTCTAGGGAGAAAGACGGGTTCCGCCCTCTTCGTTTATGTAATTGACTACAGTCGAGTTGTTTGTCGATATTATGACTACCTCGTTTCTTAGCTCCTCCGCAAAGGCTTTGATTGTGTTGGCTACGGCTCTCATCTCGAGGTAATTTTTATGAAGAGATTTCTCTTCTGGAGACCAAGTCTCCGAAGTGTCTTGATGTGGGTCCTCTAGATAGCCACCTCGCCCGGAGGTTGAGCTGTCGGTGAATATTGTTTTGGAAACAATAGGGGGCTTGAGAGGAAGGCCTTGACTCAGCCAATCTTTGTTCAGCCGCTGTGAAAATGCCTCTTTCATCTCTGTCGTAATTAGGATGTTTAAATCTATGTTGCTCCAAGACTTGTCCCACAATCTGAGCATTAGTAACTGACATTTCCTGAGATATAGTCTGTTGAATGGAATTGCTCTTGAGCCCACATTGATGAGTCTAATCAGCTTCATGTGTTGCCTTATTGAGGGATGCGATTTTTCCAGAGCTGCCTTGATTGCATGTATCAAGATTTGAATCTTTTCTGGGGTTTGGTACACCCTCTTTACCTCCAGGTCTAGCTGAGAACCCGAGAAATATGATCCGTCGCATAGGTTGCAATTCTGATTTCTCGCTCGCCTGAAACCGAGTCTGTGCAGGAGAATCATCTGATATCTGGCTCAGCATGAACCCAAGTATGAGCTGGAGAAATCATAATGGTCTTTACATTGTTCTGCACTAATGACTTTTGGTAATTGTGCAGAATTTATTTGTTCATGTAAGCATGCCATTGGATGGTTTGAAGATGGCCATAACTCACGATGGCACTTTGAACTGATATATTTTATGTTTGAAAGTGAACCCTAACCTCATTCTTTGAGTTAGGTCCTTAAAGTAGGCGGAAATATGATATACTTTCCAGAGATAATAATTTTGAGTATGCTCTAGAAAGAATATTTGAAAGATGCTGCTGACATCTATTAACAGAATCCAAGAGCTTTATCAGTTTTTGGGATAGTGTCAGGAGACACGTTCTCTGCCTTTAACATCTTTATGAGAGTACCTAACGTGAGGTCACTATATGATAGCATGCTCAGAGTCACTCGTGTAGAAGAATCTAAGGCCAAGAATGGCTTTCTGACAACTGATATGAACTTTATGTCCTCTACTTATCTAGTTGATGGTAACAAATGAACTTTGGGTTTATGCGTGGTGCATGTGAAGCTGAAAAAGCGTCTTGACACTTGTAAGCCCTCGCTCGGTCTGGGATGCCGAAAGAGTCGAAGAAGTACTACGTTTTGAACGATATTTTCTTCAAAATTCTAATTATATACTGTTATCCAGCTAGCATTATGACCTTATGTAATAAGGGTCTGTGCTCCCAAGGCGTTATGACCTTATGTAAAGGTGGCCTGTACACCCAAGGTGTTATTATCTTATGTAATGCCGGTCTGTACGCCCAAGGCTTTATGACCTTATTTAACTACGGTCTGTACACCCAAGGTGATTTGACCTTATGCAATGACGTCATATACACCCAAGGTGTTGTAACCCTATGTAATGACGTTCTGTACACCCAAGGTGTTATGAACTTATGTAATGGTAGTCTGTACACCCAATGGTGTTATGATCTTGTGTAATTCCGGTCTGTAGGCCCAAGGCGTTATGACCTTATATAATGACGGCCTTTATACTCTTTATGTAATGAGTAATATACCATACCATAAATATTGGGTTTAATACACCCAAATGATTAAAATACAAATAATTACAACTAAGACACAAACATTCACTTCTGTAATATTCTGTTTCATGGTTTCTGCGCACCATCAGGGTTGCCAGCTACCAATATCTAAAAAGGGGTAAAACTGAGGAAAAGAGGGGAAATTTTACTCAAAGAGTGAAAGTCCGTGCTTTCGGCCGTTCCGGTATGTCAGTAGAAAGGGAGGTGCTACTCCGAACCCCACACCATATATGGGCATAGAGCCCCTAGGGAGATGGTTTTCTCACTGAGAATGAAAAAACAGGATTTTTCTCACTTGAAAAAACAGGAATTTTCTCACTTTTATGGATGTTTCTTGGACGGTTATGTGTGTTGGTCAATTTATTTGATGTTTTTCATAAATGTCAACATCAATTTATGTCTGTTTTATGGTTTTTGTCAGTGAGAATGAAAAAACAGGATTTTTTCCCTTGAAAACATCCTGATGGATGTTTTCTGGATTATTGAGTATGACGGGGACAGGGTCAATGACACTTCGTTCAAGATCAATTGATTTGTTGTTGTTGTTTTGGTCAAGTGCACGCTCGGGGTGAATGTTAAGATCCAGGAATAGGAAAACAGGATCACGTGTTTCCTTCTCAGCCAATAAGAGACTCGGAAACATCCCCCTTCTCAGCCAATCAGAGGCTCGTTTACATATGATTTTTCCTATTACATAACAATTCGCCCTTGAGATTTCATATATAACGGACCTGCATTGTGATTAAATTATCAGAAAGTATTGTGACACAATGGATAGAACAACTGACATAATTGATGAGCTTGATGCCTTGGCAGCAACAATTAGCAATGTAAGTTCCGTTTTAGTACATTTTCATTTTTTATTTTCAAAATAAAATTACTTTCATTGATCACCCTCCAGTATATTTAGGTAAGTACCCCCCCCCCCCCCTACAATACAAACT
>JAQQPU010000923.1:454-31108 GCA_029168905.1 Artemia sp. Kazakhstan ARC1039
CTCCTCCAAAATCTCTTCAAAAATCATCTCTTAAAATGTCTCTAGCTGTTTCGCCGAAATAATTCCATAACCTGTCTAAAACGGTTTCGCCCAAATGATCCCTAAACGGAATTTCAGCGTGTTCCTTTTGTTTGGCATCCCTGTGCTTTCACATTTGAAATTACAAAGAAACCTTTTCGCGCGCTAAGATCAAAACATCTGCCTCGGAAACGATTCTCTTGTTAGAACTCCAAATTAATTCCCCTTTCGTGAATCAATTCTCTATAGAACAACAAATTAATTCCCCTTTTGTGTCAATCAATCAATCATGACATCATGTGTGATCTAACTGTTTCTCGGTGACAATTCTCTTTGGAAATGCAAGGACATTAATTAACTTAACGTCATCTGTCAGACATTAATTAACTGTTTCCCGGAACCTCATAACATTTGGCTTGGAAACAACAATAACAAATACTGTTTCCCGGAACCTCATAACATCTGGCTCGGAAACAATAACAAATACTATTTCCGGATCATAACATCTGCCTCAAACTGGAAGGAAGTGTCATTAACTCTTTCCCGGAACCTCATAACATTTGGCTCGGAAACAATAACAAATACTATTTCTGGGTCATAACATCTGCCTCGAACAGGAAGGAAATGTCATTAACTGTTTCTCGGAACCTCATAGCATCTGGCTCGAATAACAATAACAAATACTATTTCCGGATCATAACATCTGCCTCGAACAGGAAGGAAATGTCATTAACTTTGCTTCGAATAACAACAACATCTGGCTCGAATAACCACGTATTCTCTCTAATGACTCTGTTCAAAACAACAACAACATTGACCTTGACATTTGGCTCGAATAACAACAATAACATTGACCCCATTAACCACGTGTTCTCCCAAATGACTCTATTCAAAACAACATTGACCTTGGCATTTTGCCTCGGAAACAATAACAATAATATTGACATTCGCTGAGGGCGTGCCAAAAACACACCTGGAGAAAGAGGTCATGGAGAAAGAGGTCATTGACCCTGTCCTCATTAAACTATGTAAAAAAGTTGTAGGTGGCAGCAGGGGTGAGCGATCGGACCTTTAGGGTCATCTCTACTCTCCTTAAAGAATTTTTCCTAGACTCTCCTCGACTTTTCTTTTGATGTATCTATTGTTATCAAAATTATGCATTTTTGAGCTTAGATTACTATTAAGCCGTGTCACGAAAGACCCAATTCCCGCCTGAATTCTTCACGTTTTGGAAAATATATTTCAAGTAAAATGGACATCGTTATGGTCAAAACCAGAAAAAATACTTGACGCTTAAAAAAAAGTTATTTTAATTAAATGAGTTATATTAATAACAAAATTAATTCAATTATCGTTAGTTAAAACTGAATCTCAGAAAATTACCTCGATTAAAATGGACAAATACTTTAAATGGGAATTTGATCATTTCTTGTTCAATACTACTACTACTACTACCACTACTACTAACAACTCACCGCAGCACCAAGCCGCCTGAGGCCAACACAGCTACGCACGCTCATCCTCCATCCCAATCTATTCAAAACCTCCCTTTTTACGCCCGCCCATGAAGTTCCCATTTCCTTTAAAGCTTTCTTTATGACGTCTTCCCACCCCAGACAAGGACGACCTGCTTCAATAATTGACACAAAATATTATTATTTTGTTCGTAATTTTCATAATACTTTTTTTTGGCAAATTCATTCTTCTTATCGTAAAGTTATGTCTTTTAAAGTCATCAATATTTAGCCTTCTTCTTTTCTCCTAGTGTCGACTGGTAGATGTTTGGGACTGCATATGATTTCTAAACAAGAGAGATTTAGTATATAAATAATTAAATGTTCTATGTACCAAAATTAACTCATAGGAGTAAGCCACTTACATTAGTTCCTTTTTTTGCAAATAAGTTAGACAGATAGAAATACTGCTATATTAGATCTTAAACTAGGGATAATATATGCAGAAGCGTACTTACTTCACAGAAGGTAAGGGAGACGAGCCATGAGTTTGGAATCAAATATTTCATTACTTCAGCTAAAGAAAGTACCAAATACAATTTGCTTTACAATAAGTGTGGTTTTTCCCGGGTTCTTGCCAACTTAATCACATCGGGTGCGCTGAAGCATCTCAATAATTGGTGATACTAAAAATAAACAATTTGTGTTCTGCCAAAATGTTCAAAAATTCATGAGAATCAGGTTTAGAAGTGACTTCAGAGAAAGTAAATTTTGAAAGCGCTGTTTACTATATAACAAATTACAGCCAGAGCCTTTAGTTACCCACCATTGCGTGTATATTTTTTCTATTATTTTAATCCTGAAAGGAAAAACTGTTTGCACTAAACTTTCAACAATCTCACTTTCCCTCTGGTACAAAAGTATAAAACGCATGGTATGCTCGACAATAAATAAACACATATTCTACGTAATACAATGAAATTAGAGTAAGTTCAAGGTATATATGCATGACGATTTGTTCTCCTTTAAAACCAGAAAAAAAAAGAAAAAAATCGTATTGCTTCTAGCCTGCCGGACTATATTACCAACTAGTTATTTTTTTTATTGTCGCCAGGCCAATAGGTTATTTTCTCTGCGTCTGTAAACCGCATTTTAACAATACAGTCAGCGTAGATACCCTTTTGAGGTGGCTGACCCCTTGACTCCTTAATTCAGTATTCAACCATGAATATTGTTGCAACCATGAAAACCAAACTTTAAGTAATAGCCCTTTCCACACATTCTCAAATTCCTTTTAAATTTACGTTAATCTTTAAGAAGAAACATAATATGTTATGACCTCAAATTTCAAAATGATCTTTTATCGTAGCCTATACTAAAATGTTTACGTGGCCCATAATATATCCCATATCAGTTAGAACTTTCCAGGTATTTTTGGGCTAAATTTTGCAGCGATTTATGGTTCGACAGCCAATCATAATTTTCTGGAACAGTCTATTGAGTTAGTCTCAATTCAAGAAAACAGCATATAATTTGCTACCGAGATTAGCTTGATTGCATAAGGGTCTCAAAAGGAACTGAATGAGATTAAAAGTCTTGCACCTTCTTTCTATTGCTACCGTAACTGCTACTAACAACGCACTGCTGCACCAAGCCGCCTGAGGCCACCATAGCTGCGAATGCTTTTCCTCCATCCTAATGCATTCAAAGCTTCATACCCTCTCCCAAGAAGCTCCTGTTTCTTTTAAACCGTTCCTTACGACCTCTTCCCATCCTGTTCGGGGAAGACCTGCTTTTCGTTCGGCCCTAGATGGCTGGCCAAAAAAGACGATCTTTGGAAACCTGTTATTCTTCATCCACGAAACGTGTCCTAGCCTTCTCAACCTTTATCTCATTATAACCCTAGAAAATGGGAAGAAACTTCATTTTCGTACAGGTTTTTGTTTGAAATACCGTCAGTCGAACGGGTACCCAAACTACCCGTATGCTAAAGTCAATGTAAAATCTTTTACCCATGTAAAAAAGTGACTTTCCTCGTTGTTCCAGCCAGGGGATTGTTAGTTTCCTGTAAAGACTTTTGGGAAATGGCGATTCCAATGGTGTACTTTTGTTTCGATCCGACGCCATTTTCTAGCGGTTGCAGGCTATTTTTCAAAATTCTTACAAATTTGTTTTCGAAATAACATTTTACTACTAAAACTAATCGAGATAGTTAACAATCCTGTATCTGCTACAATATCTGCGACAATTTTTTCTCCCTAAACAATTAAAAAAAAAACTTTAGTTTTTCGTTACTCGGTGCTGTGGTTCGTTCTTTTACTAAGTTGCAGCTGTGAGCACAAGTATTGGAGTGATTTTTTTTAGTGGTGCCTCATATTCAACCCCGAGTAATATGCTGTCCATATTACCTTATTGAACTTGTTAAGCACCGAAATTAGCAATCCCCATTTCCGATTTTAGAAACTTGTAAGGTAATGAAATAAGCAAAATATTACCCTGATTTTCGACAAAACAGAACCGAACCGGACACTGAAGACCCGAGTTTACTTATATTGCTTCTTTTTTTGCTAATTTATGTGGTTTCGTCATCACTAACCGTAATGGTATATCTTCTCTCGGTTTTGTACTGTCAATACCAATGTTCCTGTTTTTCAAGCTGTCCTTACCGCAATGTCACTCTTTCTGCGGATTTTCTAGTCTCATACCAAAACTTATTATTTTTTAACATCATACTTTCATCGCAGGTAACCAGGGAGTCATATTTTCTGTGGTTTCTCGAATTCCATATTGAAAAATCTTGTTTTTTTTTAATCTCTAATCCTTTAATCAAAAGTCTTTCATGTGGAATTTTAGTATTGACGTGTAAATATTTATAACTTAGATGTTTATCCAAAACGTCTGATTATGGATATTTATACAGAAGACATTACTTGTGCATTGGTGGTAACACACTTTTTGTTTTCATCAAATTAATTAGAAAACTTTTTCCACAAATAAGTTTTTCAAAGAAAAGTAAAGAACTTCATTAAAAAAAAATGAGCAAAAACAAAATCAAATAATCTACCAAGCTTGAAACTACCACAAATCAGCATCGATAAATAAATGAAACCCTAAACGAACAGAAATTACAATAAATAACCGAGTCAAACTCAAAACGAGCAGAAATTAACATAAGTTGGGCTCAAAACCCCTATGCATTCCCAAGGCCAGAACATAATTTGCACTTTACTGAAAAAAAAATATAAATGTTTTTACTTTTATAACTTTAATAAATCAAATAATATTAACATTTTGATTACTAAATATCAGTATATGTGTATTAAACTGACAGTACACAATCATTTGTGCTTTTTTTTTGTTTTTTTATTAATTAGAATTTCCAATCGAATAAGCCCTTTTCAAGTCTCTGCGACAAAGATTTCAATAAAAAACCTTATATGCCCCCAGGGCATAACTCCCCCCACAGTCCCCAGGACTGTGGGGGGAGTGTCCTGCTCAAATGTATAATTTCCTGTACTTTAAACTGCTTGGAACAAAATGGCTATCTCAAAATTTTGATTGGATATGTTTGGGGAAAAGTTGGCGTGAGAGGGGGGTTATTTGCCCTCCAACACAGTTTATAGAATTAGCACTATGATCATACCCTATCTCACCCATTATAAAAACCCGGACCAAGGTGCGAGTGCTCCAGAGAACGTTTTTCAGATAGAAACATAAGCGGCATTAGATCTTTTCACGGGCAGACAAGTCAGATTTCTCTTGGACACGAAACAAGTGGAAACCCGCTATTACGAATAATGCACTTTGTAACCATTTCTCATTGATTGACGGAAACAGACTAACCCGCTAATGCAGAAAGAAGCGGGAGGAGCTTTTTGTTCGTACCGAAAATGAAGACCAGAAATGATCTGCGATAAACTTACTGGATAATTCTATAAACTGTGCCCTCCAATCACTTTCGACTATTAAAAAGGGCACTAGCCCTTTGAATTTCCAATCGAATGAGTTTTTTTTAAGTTTCTACGACAACGCTTTGTATAAAAACCCTATATGCCTCCAGGGCATAACTTACAACCCTTGCCCTGAGGGCTGTGGGGGAGTTTCCTCCTCAAAAACATAATTTCTATCTGGAAATCCACTACACTGAACAAAATGGCTATCTCAAAATTTTGATTGGATGTATTTCCGGAACTGGTGGGCATGGAAGGGATGTTGGTTGCCTTCCAATCACTTTTGACAATTAAAAAAGGCACAAGCCACTCCAATTTCCCATTGAATGAGCCCTTTCCGAAGTTTCTACGACAACTTCTTCGATACGAAGTGCCCTGGTCTAAAGGAAAAAAAATAATACATAATACATTGTGCCAACATCGTTCTTATATGTCCCCAGGGCACAACTTAAAACCCTTGCCCTGAGGGTTGTAGGGGAGTGTCCTCCTCAAAAACTTATTTTCTATCTGGAAATCAACTACGCTGAACAAAATGGCTATCTAAAGATTTTGATTGGATGTGTTAGGGAAATGGTGCGCGTGGAAGGGGTGTTAGTTGTCTTCCAATCACTTTCGACTATTAAAAAGGGCACAAGCCACTCCAATTTCCAATCAAATGAGCCCTTTTTGAAGTTTCTATGACAACTCCTTCGATACGAAGTGCCCTGGTATGGAAGAAGAAAAAAAAAAACAAAAAAATAATAATAAATAATGCCAACATCGTTCTTTGCTTAGGCAGCACGATTGCGCTGCCTATGATAAACTAATTTCTGGTAATCTATCTCTTTTTTGTACCTAGACCTGCACTTAGGCCTAATGTAGGCCATAGTAGGCCATGAGGGGGCTCATGGCCTACTGAGCCCCAAACAAATGAGCCCCCTCAGAGGGGGCTCATTTGATTGGTAATTAGTAGTTCTACTGGCCTTTTTAACAGTCAAAAGTGATTGGAGGTCATCCAGCTCCCCCTCCCATACACCAATCATTTCCCCAAACACATTCAATCATAATTTTTGAGATGGCCATTTTGTTCAGTATAGTTGAAAGGTCCAGAAATTATGTCTTTGAGGATAACTCCCCCCCCCCTTGACATAGCCCTCAGGTCAAGGGTTGTAAGTTACGCCCTGGGGGCATATAAGGTTCTTATAGAAATGGTGGTCGTATAAACTTTTTAAGAGGGCTCATTGGATTGGTAATCAGAAGTTATAGTGCTCTTTTTAAGAGCCAAAGTGATCAGAAGGCAAATAGCCCCCCCCCCCACACACACACACACGTCGTACTTTCCAGAAATTCATCTGATAGAAATTTTAAGATGGCCATTTGTTGTCGTAGAAACTTCGAAAAGGGCTCAGTCGGTTGGTAATTGAAAGGGCTAGTGCCTTCTTTAATACCCAAAAGTGATTGGGGGGCAAACCCCCCCCCCCCAAGACAATAATTTCCCCAAATACTTCCTGTCAAAATTTCTAGATAGTTATTTTGCTTGACGCAGTTTAGAAGTCCAGAAATTATGTCTTTGAGGATGAGAGCCCCCTCACAGTTCAGGGGAAGGGTTGTAAGGTATGCCCCGAGGGCATTTAAGGTTTTTATGGAAAGGGTGGTCGTATAAAATCTGGGGGAGAGGGGCTACTGTATTGCAAATCTGAAGTGGAAGAGCCATTTTTAAGAGTCAAATTTATCGGAGGGCACCTATACCCCCCCCACGTCATATCCCCCCCCCAATGCATCCGATAGAAATTTTAAGATAGCCATTTGTTTAAAAATAGTCCAAACATCTCATAACATGGCCTTTGGGGTTGACACAAGCCCCCAAAGTATGGGGATAAGGGTTTTAAGTTATGCCCCGGGGGTAAGTAAGGTTTTTATGAAGAGGTGGTCTTGTGAACTTTAGAAGAGGCTCACTTGATTGGAAATGCATACTTCTAGTTCCAGTTTAAGAGTCAAGCATGATGGAGAGAAAATGCCCCCCCCCCTCTCCCTGATATCCTTTTTTCCCCAAACACATTCGATGTAAATTGTGAGACAGCCATTTTGTAGCCAATAGTCCAAAGAGAATATAACAATGTCCTCAGTAATCAAATAAAAGAAACATTTAGGCGGACGTTGAACTAAATCAAAACAAACTATGAGCATGTGAACTTTCAAAAAGGTGACAAAGCAATATCGCAAGAACAATTTACATTATTAAGTTAAATCTTTAAGAAGGTTGTGGGGGATTTTGAACTAGCCAGAACTAGCTATGTGCATACTTTTAGTACTACAATTACAGTTACTGTAACTAATGACGCTTAGAGTATTAAGATGAAACTTCTAGGAAGTGTTTAGGGAGCGTTCCAATTAAACGAAAAAACTGTATACATACAGGTTTTCAAAAAGGCATATAAGCAATATCATAGGCAACACCACTCTATAATAGCTAGAAATATCATTGAAACATATATAGAAGCTAATTCTATTCAAAATTAAAAGTTCTAGGGTCCTTTCTAAGAGTAAAAAGAGACGGGAGGGCAATCAGCCCGTCTCTCAAGCCGATTTATTTCCCAAACACATCTAGTCAAAACTTTGAGACAACTATTTTGTTCAGCATAGTAGAATGGTCCAGAAACTATGCCTTTAGGGATATTGGGCATGTCAAACCCCCACAATTATGCCAAACTATGGATTCTTATAGAATAAAAAAACCGAAAAGATATAAAATATTATTTTTTTCATGAAAATGACTTTGTCAATAAAAAACGAACAGAAATCCATCTAAAAAATACTTTTTCCACAAAACAAGCTTTTCAAAGAAAAGTAAAGAGCTCCATTAAGCCAAAAATGGGCAGAAATGAAGTTAAGTAATCATCCAAGCGTAAAACTACCACAAATCACTATCAATAAATAAATGAAACTCAAAATGAACAGAAATTAGAACAAATTGCCGAGTCAAACTTGATACGAGCAAAAATTAACATTAGTAGGGCTGATAACCCCCATGACTTTATTTCTGCCATTATTTGACTTTATTTCTGCCCATTTTTGGCTTAATAGAGCTCTTTACTTTTCTTTGAAATTTTATTCGGTGGAAAGTTTTCTAAATTAAAACAAATATATGACACCGTTATTGAACCAGAGGGGGGGGGGGGCTGGCGCCCTTCCTTGCCCCTCCCCCCTTATGGACACCCATGCACTTGGCTTCTTTCTTATGAAAATAAAAAACAACAATGTTATCGAATTGGCTTATGACATCCCGAGTCCCAGCAGGTAATTTTCGAGTCGATGCAAATTTTCCTCGACCGGCAAATTCGTATCATAAGATTGGTCTTTTGTTTAATGATTAATCAAAAAAAACTTTTTGCACAAAATAAGTTTTTCAAAAAAAAGTCAAGAACTCCATTAAACCAAAAATGAACAAAAATAGAATCAAATAATCCACCAAGCATACAACTACCACAAATCAGTATCAATAAATAAATGAAACCCGGAACAAACAGAAATTAAAATAAGTCAAACTCAAAACGAGCAGAAATTAATCTGAGTATGGTTCTAAACCATATGCTTTCTAAAAGCCAGAATATAATTTTTACTTTACTGAAAAAAAATCAAATGAATTTACTGAAAAAAATGTACATTGTCAGTTTAATATACATTTGCTGATATTTATTCCTTAAAATCTGAATTAATTTTTGATTTCTTAAAGTTATAAAAGTGAAAACATTTAAAAGAATTTTTTCAAGTTTCTTTCTGTTCGTTTTATATTGATATAGTCTTTTTCAGGGAGAAAGACTGAGCCTCTTCTGAAGTTAAAAAACCATCCCTTCCATAAAAACCTTTAATACCCCCTGGGTATAACTTACAACCGTTGCCCCTAATCTTTGGGGTTTCTTTCAACCCCAAAAGCCTTGTTATATGATATTTAAACTATTTTGAATAGAATGGCTATCTCAAAATTTCTATTAGACGCTTTTCGGGACAATATGACGTGTGTGTACGGGGGAGAGGTAGCTGCCCTCTGATCACTTTGACTCTTAAAAAGAGCACTAGAGCGTCTGATTACCAATCCAATGAGGCCCCTTTGAAGTTTATATAACCACACTTTCTATAAAAACCCTATATGTCCCCAGGGCACAACTTTCAACCCTTGCCCTGAGGGCTGGGGGGATTTGTTATGCTCAAAGACATAATTTTCAGACCTTTCTGATAGGCTTAACAAAATGGCTATATCAAAATTTTGATTGGAAGTGTTTGGGGAAATGACAGGTGAGTAGGGAAACATTTGCCCTCTGATCCCTTTCGACTAATAAAAAAGGCACTAGTCCCCTCAATTTCCAATTGAATGAGCCCTTTTTGAAGCTTCTACGACAAAACTTTCTATAAAAATGTTATATGCCCCAAGGGCATAACTTACGACCCTTGTCATGAGGGCTATGGGGCGGGGGGGGGGAGGGTTGTCATCCTAAAAGATATAATTTCTAGACCTTTCAACTACGTGTAACAAAATGGTCATATCAAAATGTTGATCGGAAATGCTTGGGGAAATGATTGGCATTAGCGAAGGGGGTGATTCTCCCTCTGATTACTTTCGACTATTAAAAAGGGCAATAGTCCTCTCAATTTTCAATCAAAAGAGCCCTTTTTGAAGTCTTTACGGCAACACTTTCTATATGACATTATATGCCCCCAGGGCATAACTTACAACCTTAGCCCTGAGGGCTGTTGGGGTTGTCATACTCAAAAACATAATTTCCGGACCCTTAAACTACGTTCAACAAAATTGCTATATCAAAGTGTTGATCGGAAGTGTTTCGGGAAATGATGGGTATGGGGGGGCATTTGCCCTCCTTTCGCTTTTGACTATTAATAACGGCACTAGCCCTCTCAATTCCCAACTGAATGAGTTTCTACGTTTTCTACGACAACGCTTTCTATAAAACCTTCTATGCCCCCAGGGCATAACTTACAAACCCTTGCGCTGAGGGCTGTGGGGGGAATAACATCCTCAAAGACATAATTTACGGAATTTTCAACTAAGTTGAACAAAATGGTTATCTCAAAATTTTTATTGGATGTGTTTGGGGAAAAGGTGGGCGTGAGAGATTAAAACGCTCTGTCAAACCTTATATGCCCCCAGGGCACAACTTACAACCCTTGCCCTGAGGGGGGGGGGTTGATGCTTCTTTTTCCTCTTTTTTTGTTATTACTCTTGTTGTAATTTGTTAAAAACGGGAAATAAATTTCATTCATGTATTCATTCAAATCATTTAATATCATAAAAATAAGACACATTATGTTCTAAGGCACATGGACAGTAGTTTATCTATAGTTATGGATGAAGGATTGACTTTGAGTATATATTAAATACTTGGTATTTTTATTGGTTCAAATTATATAAAATCCATATTTTTCAATATGTCTGTAAACAGATATATACTTCGCAGCTCTTTTTGTAGATTCAGTTAAGAACTTTTCTGAGAATAACGTTTTATCTTTGCAAAATTCAGCTATTTCTTCTATCGAAGCTAAGCATGCCGTCACAAAAGAAAAACAGTTAATGTGGCTATCGTCATACCTGGAAAAGAAAAATTATTCAGCCTGAAAATAGATCATTTGTATGTCATAGAGAGAAGGAAAAAGGAAAAAAAGAAACAAGGGACGAAGAATGAAATGAGCCAAACAAATTAAACATGTTAAACAAGAATGAAATAAGTCCAAAAATTAGGAATAAAGGAAAACAAGTATCGTCTGTATATTAAAAAAAAAATTCAATATTTTTACATAAAAGTAAAGGTCAAGATGAAAACTTAAAACAGACTGAAATTATCATACATATATGAGGGGCCTGTCGTCTCCCTTAAACCCCAGCTCTTTATGCTTAAGTTTAACTAGTGTTTCCTTGAAAGAATTATATCTTGAAACAATTCTAGAATGCAACAAACATAACCAGTTGATAACTGAAAGCATTTTATTTACCAATAGCTTTTCAAAACGTTTGGAGTGAAAAGTTTTGAGCCGGCAGTTATTCTAAAATATAAGATAATGCATGTTCTTTTTCAATGTCACTCTTTACTCCCATTTGAAAAAACTTGTTTTTCAAATTGATTTAATTTTCGTCCGCTTTTAACCTCATACTCTCATCTATATCATATATATTAATAATAATCTCACATCTAATAATCTTGTAATATCTTTTTATCCTTTTAAACTATCTCTTACCTATAATAATCTTTTAATATCATATATGTTCAGGTTATCCTGCATATTAATGAAACTATCTCCATCCTACATCGCTTTATATGCATAAAAACGGTCCAAAATGTCCATATTGTTTTTCAGGTTCTCCCTCAGAAAGGGATGGATAGTTTCTCCTTTATTTTACACCCCCCCCCATACATTATGAAAAATGGCTTCTTTGATGTTTTCATTGAAAACGTCAAAAAACAAAATTAATCCTTCCCCAAGACTTTTAAAAACATATTTGACTTAATAAAAACAAAAGAAATCCTTAAATACCCCCCTCCCTTGCCTAAATATTCACGAATTGCCATCTCTGTCAGGGATTGCTTTCTTGTGAAGGTTATTCTATCAAAGCAGTTTTCCATACTTTCAAGTAAAAGTTCAAAAGGTGTATGAAATTTATCCATCAAATTGCGTAAAGAACTAGCAGTACGTCGAACATTTCTGGTGCACATGGTGCCGCGAAATATCTTTTCAAGAACTCGCCTGGTTTGAAACTTTTTCTCAAACTTCTAGGTATTTAAAAGTTACGGATTGTCAGCTTCAAGAGAAAATACTTCGACTTGAAAAGCGGTAAAGTGGAAGTGAAAACGAAAAAAATTGGAGCAAATGCTATAAATTTGGTAAATATCTAAAATAAAAGAAAACTAAAAGCAGTAAAGTAAAACTGAAAACAGAAAAATTTGAAAACGGAAAAGCGAAAATGGAAAGAAAAAGCTGTAAAATAAAAGTGAAAACGAAAAAAATGGGACAAATGCTATAAATTTGGTAGGCATCCAAAATAAAGGCCAAAAAGAACATTGTCGAAGTATTGTCACATAGTTAACTTATGTTACAGTTAAATTTGAATTCTAGTTACCTTTCATGTTTAAATTTTTCAGAAGTCTTCTCCAGTATTAAGTCCCACTCTTCTTTTTCAATTGATACTGGGATATGAATGTTCAAAAATTGTTTCCAACACCCTCCAGCCAACACTCCACGAGAATCAAATTCAAAAATTTTGCCTTTGGAATTTGTAATACCAATATGAAGATCGCTTCCATTTTTATAATCCCTACAAATCAATCATAGTTAAGCTCAAGTGATATTTGGCAGAAACAGAAACAAAAGACATACAATCAATAAGGCAAAAATGAAAAGAAATATGTGCTTAAGCATTAATTAACAAATCGTTTTGTATAGTTATTATATAATAGTTAAATAATGGTCAAAAATAGACATGGATCAAGTGGAGCCAGTTAAAAATAGCGAGGATAAGGTTTTGTTCGACAAATACAAAGATCTAAGGATCCCCAAACCGGGTCCACAGACCTTAGGGGCTCCACAAAAATTCCCACCTGAAAGAATGAGCTACAACTAACTACGATAAACCGCGTGGACTGCCATGAGAAATAATCAAAGAAATAAGATATAAGTTATAGAGCGGGTCCTTAAGAAACGTGACTCGTTTTAAGGGTCCATCCATCCTAGGGTCACCCCGCTCCCCCCCCCCCCCAAAAAAAAGAAGAAGAAGAAATTTAGAACACGCACCCCCTCCTCTTCTTGACGAATTGAAGCCTAAAAATACACTGTTTTCATGTTTTGACTCTCTCTCGACAAGAAAAAATCTTATTCCCCCCTCTCTCCTTGAGGTAAAAAGTAAGCAAAACTATGGTAGGTCCTAGCCTTCATGTCAACAGAAATAAAACAAGGCTGAAGTAATTATCTGAAATATCCGTTTGAGCTTCTGGATAACTCAAAACTCCATGTTTCTTTTTCTATTGAAATCGATTTTCAGAATAAAACCGTATCCACTTACGCCGCAAATCTTATAGTAACCGTACATTGCCATAGACTGACTGGGCTTTAAGTCAAAGTTTCCAAGTATATTATAAGGGGCGTATACTTACTTTTACTCTTAACGGCTGAGCAATATGGCTTCTCGTTACAATTAGATTCAAGAGGGGTGCTATTTTGCAATAATAAAAAATTAAATTGTACACATGTTTAATGCAACTATTAAGGCACAATAATGTAACTGTTTAATCTAACAATATCACCGCTGGTCTCACCTTAAAAATAATCCGTCTGTTGGTTTCAAAGTGACAGACATCGGTTCACTTTGGTCGAGAAAAGGCGAAGGGATCCTAAAATTAATTAAATAATAAATCAGAAACGTGTACTATAAACAAAAATTAAACTGGACAAGATAGCAAGATAAATTACAACGATACCGCTTACGGAAAGAACTTCACGAGGCACGAAAGTCAGTGTGAAGACAACAAGAAATAAGTTCGTCTTCTTTTTACTTTCTTGAGCACAAATTAGGAAGTGTGAAACTATCTAGATTGTTTAGTTAATTTTCTATCTTTGATTATTTCTAGAGACATAAGGTTGTATTTAAAAACAGACAATGAAATAGGTGCATTTACACTTGGAGCTTGCAAAAACAACGAAACAGAAAAAAAAAATTAAGGGCAAGCAAAAGATAAACACTGATGAATTGTGTAAAAACAAAGCATTATTATGAAACGCAGTGAAAACACAGCAAAACGAAACGTTGCAAGGTTTTGGAGAGTTTAGGATGTTGAGGAAGGAGGGAGGGACACAGTCTTCTAAAATTGTCTGACGGGCTTACTTCCCGAAGAATTCTGCCAATTGCCACTCCAGTATACACTTTTTTCTATTTTCAACAGTAGCAAAAAAATTATTTATGCTTTATAACCATTTCATGACCAAAACACGCTTGTTCTTTACATGTTCCAGGATGGGGGTCAAATAGATGTCACTGACTATATTGAAATTCTGAAAAAAAAATTGATACACATACATGTATTGGACACACAAACTTAATGTATTGCCAGACTCAAATAATCTAGAGATATTCGTTCTTCTTTATCTTTTATTTTGTTGCCCACGCAACGAAAAATGTTCTTCTTAGATCCATAAGCCTCCAAAAAGCAAAGCATGGATTGTTGAGCGCAATGTACACACAACTTCATATTTAGCACGCCATCTTGTGCACCTTTGAATCAGTAACACAGTAAAATGGCCTAGCTTCCCAGGCAGAGTGTAATTTCTTTTTGTTATCGCTTTAACAAATAAATAATGGAAACGATTAACGTATAAACGCATTTTTTTCAGAAAACGTAAGAGACCAATTCAGACGTTTGAATCAATGCTTCGTAGATTCCACGGACTCGACGTGTTAGGGCAAAATGTTTCTGAGAAAGTCCCAATCCCGTGCTTCACCTCTATTACTACGGCCTTGGTAGTTTTCTATAAAACGTCTTTATTTATGGGATTAGACCCCGGCGCCGCGCCGAATAGGGAAGACTGGCGGCGGCGGGGCAAAAAATAGCAGCGGCGGTGCACCACCGGCGCGATTTATGTTGATCGCAATTATTAATGTTTTTATCAGTCTTTCTCAAATCCCAGCTTGAATTTACAAAAGATTCGGGCCTATTAATGAGTTAAAAACCTCGCAAGTCGCTGGCTGGACGTTGGTCTTCTTCGTTATTCCTCAAGAGAAGTAGAAATCTGGTAGAAAACGAAATGCCTGTGGCGTTTCAGAACCCTTGCATAATAAATGAAATAATAGATAATAAATTCGCCGTGGCATTCAATAAGATCCAAGGAATCTAATTAAAACGGAGCACACACAAAAGCCAAATTAGGCCAGTAGCCTATAAGAAATCCAAAAATACCCAAGACAATGAAAAAGTCCCAATAGGGGGCCTTGGGTCTATAAGAATATTTCTATGGTTTCCCAGGGAATTTGATATCATTTTCTTCCGTCTCCGCTTTAAATGGAAAAAATAATTATCTTTTTGGCATCCCTTCTTTCAATTAAAAAAAATTGAGGCATTATCATTTAAAAATGATAGCCCCATATCCCCCCCGTATGGGCCATAACATACAATTTTTTATAAATCATATTTTTGGGGTCACTTCCGTTTCAATCTTCAATTCCTCAACCTTGTACACAGTCTAAATTTTGTCTCAACAGAAGATTTTTGGGAGGGGGGGGGTAAGAATTTTTCAGAAAGAATATCTATTTCTTTAATCTATCAGATGTTCAACAATTGTGTATTAAACTTTTAGAAAATGTATCTAAAAAAAGCAAAAGAAAACAAAATTCTTCAAACTTACGATTCAGCTGTCGTAATGATCTATTGGCTATAAATTTGAAAATCCAACTGAACCTGTATAGTATATGCGTTCTCTTCAACTTAAAAATGAAATTCTTGACTACGAATGATGTAAGAATCTTATAGCAATTGAGAAACTTCATTCAAAATGGTCTGTACTCATCAAACAGTTCGTGGTAACGAGCTGTAAGTAAGGAGCGACCCAGCTCAATAGTAAACAAAACTTTAAGAAACGGATACCAATTTTGATACCAATAGATACATCAAAAGAATTGGATTTTTAGGCCGATTTCAAATATTTACCCATCAAAAGTTACGAGCCTGAGAACATTTATCTTATTTTCGAAAAAGGGGGAAAACACCCCCTACGTCATAAAATCTTAATAAAAATCACACGATCAGATTCAGCGTATCAGATAACCCTATTGCAGGAATTTAAAGCTTCTATATGCAAAAATGTGGAATTTTGTATTATTTTTTTTTTTCTGCCAGACGAAAGATCACGGATGTGGGCTTATTTGTTTGTTTTTTTTCTTCCCTGGGATGATCGTATCTACGCAGTGGTCCTAAAATATCGCGAGAGGGCACATTCAAACGGAAATCAAAAGTTCTAGTGTTTTTTTTAAGTGACCAAAAAATTGGAGGGTAACTAGGCCCCCTCTTACGCTCAATTTTCCCCCAAAGTCACCGGATTGAAATTTTGAGATAGCCATTTTGGTCAGTATAGTCGGAAAATGTAGTAACTATGTTTTTAGGTATAAAATGACCCGCCAAAGTCCCTGGGGGAAGAGCTGCAAGTTGTGAGCTTGGCCAATTTTTTACATATAGTATTTGTTACTGGGAAGTTAAGATAGATAAGATAAGATAAGTTTTATTCTTCATTAAATACACATATAATATTACATGTCATTAATCCCTCAAAGGCTCATTGGCCTGTACAAAGAGGGACGACATATGAATTACATACTCAGAGATAAAAAACAAAAGAAAATTTAAAATGATCACTTACTCACATATGAAGGAGAAGAAAAGAAAATATAGATAAACTGGAAACTATAGAAAAAATTAGAATAAATAAACTAAATTTATTAATTATATTAAATAGACTCACAAAAAAAAAAAAAATATATTATTATTACTATAAGTGAATCCCTATCGTCGAAACAGAATTATGTGTATTGTCAGGTAAAACCAATTCATAATAGCTGTTACGATATTATTCATAACTCTTATCCAAAATATTAAAAAATCAAAACTTAAGCCATGTACAGCCCTTTTAGCTTGTATTTAAAACTATATAAATTCCAATTCAATCAACTCTGCTTATTTCTGAGGTTAGGTAGCAAAATTGAGGTTTATGGGTTAATTCAGTCATAAGGCTTATAATTATTGGACTGTAATAAAATGGTGCGAAAGCAATAAAATTTAACCCGTCTTCATGAATGCTACTCCTTAGTGAACTATACAAGTTTCAGCAATAAATATTGATAGTCATACCTGAGGTCTGGGAGTCATAGCGCAGAGAAGACCACCATAAAACAAAACTAAACATTCAGGGGACATCAACTCCACAAAAAAAAAAAAAAAAAAAAAAAAAAAAAAAAAAAAAAAAAAAAAAAATTATTCAGTTTGATTCTTAACTAAATGGTCCTTAAGAATCCTCTTGAAAGTGCCAAACGAGTGGCATTTCTGTACTGAAGAAGGCAGGGAGTTCCAAACTTGATGACAAGCGATGAGGGGATTGAAATCTGACCGCACAGTGGGAGTAGGAGGAATGCAGATATTATGTGACGAACGAAGGTTATATGGAGCTGAATCAGAAATAAACTGAGGAGTTTTTTGAAGAGATTTTGGAAGATTGCCATGAAGCTGATGAAAAACAAAAGAAGCACAAGAAAGAATGTAGATAGACTGTAGTTTTAGAAGCGGTCTTGGTGAAGAACAGTTGGTGTCCATAATCAGACGCCGTGTTTTATCATACATGACAGAAAGCGACCGCAGTGTAGAAGGAAAAGTAGACATCCATACTATGGGGCAATAAGAGACATATGACTGGACAAGGCAGAAAAAAAGAAGCTTCAGAATAGATCCAGGAAAGGTGTGTTTGAGTTTTCGAATGACACCCAAACTCCGTGAGCCATTAACCCTAATCATGGCTATATGGTGTCTAAACGAAAGGTTCTCATCAAGCAGGATACCAAGAAACCGGACCAACCGATTCTTTGGTCTACACAAGGAGCCTTGTGACACCTGAAACTGTGTCAGTTGAGGGAAAGCTACACCAATTCGAGAAAAAATAAGAAAATGTGACTTGGTAACATTCAAGGCCAAGCAATTCGCCTCAAACCATGAAACTACTCTCTCAAATATTGCCACCAGATTAGATCTGACATCACATTCCGTCCTCCCTAAAGTCCCAAAAGTGCTGTCGTCAGCACTCAAAGCAACGAGGCAATCTTCATTAGAAGTAGCATTGGGAAACAAAGGAACATCCGGATGACAAAGATTGCAGCATACTAGAGGACTGGTGTTCTTGACTACTAAAATAAGATCATTTACATAAATCAGAAATAAAACGGGGCCAAGAACAGATCCCTTGGGGACACCATATTCTACTTCAGAAGGGCTCTGGAAAAGCGGATCAATTGAAATAAGTCTACCAGAAAGA
Organism: Artemia sp. Kazakhstan ARC1039; assembly: GCA_029168905.1. Taxonomy (NCBI): domain Eukaryota; kingdom Metazoa; phylum Arthropoda; class Branchiopoda; order Anostraca; family Artemiidae; genus Artemia; species Artemia sp. Kazakhstan ARC1039. Next base: position 18,921 of record JAQQPU010000923.1, read on the forward strand.
TATGATTCAAACCAAGAGAAAACATTTGATCTTATACCAATATGCGATAATTTCCAAAGAAGAATCTGATGAGTCAAACAATCAAAAGCTTTACGAACATCCAAAAATAAAGCTGCCGGGATAAGACCAAAATCTTTTGCCGAATGAATGAAATTCAAGAGAGATACACAAGCATGCTCTGTAGAGTGATTCGCTCGGAATCCAAACTGGAAATCATGGAAAAAATTTTTGACATCCAGAAAACTAAGAAGCCTGGATAGCATAGCCTTCTCAAAAATTTTGCTGAAAACAGATAGAAGAGAAATTGGCCTATAATTAGCAGGATCACTCCGGGACCCACCTTTATACAGCACTATAACCTTAGCTCGCTTGAGTGATTCAGGGAAAATTCCATTCACGAAAGACAGATTGACAAGCTTAGTCAATGGTGACAGAATAGCAGGAAGAACGGCACGGATAACCCTTGTAGGAATTCTGTCTGGCCCTGAAGACGATGAACCTTTAAGTGCATTTACGATCCGAACTACCTCGAACTCAGAAACAGGGTTCAAGACCATTGACTTTAAACATGGGGGTCCAAGATAGGCTCTGAAATCGCAACGAGGAGTTCTATAGCTCACAGATGAAGCAGTCGTTTTTCCTATATTAGCAAAATAAGACGTAAGCTCTAGCTGAACATTTTCTTCTCCTTGGACAATTTTACCGTCAACTATCAGCGTTGTTGGAACTGAAGGCGGAGGGGGAGTAGGTTTAAGTACAGAATTAATAATTTTCCATGTCTTCCCAACATCCTTTCCACACTCAGAAAATTTCCTGTGATAATACTGAGACTTGGCCTTCCGACACAGAGAATTAAATATATTCCTATAAGCCTTGAACCGCTGATGATGAGAAGCAGATGACGAAACCTTGTATAGTTTCCACAGATAATTTTTCCTTTTCCAGCTTTTATGGAGACCTGGAGTCATCCACGGATTCAGCAGTACTCTCCTTTTCGAGGTATGAGGCTTTGCATTCCGGTGGCAAACTTCTAGGATACCATCTTTTACTGAATCATAAAAGAAATCAAAAGAGCGGTTAAAATCAGATTCAAAATCCAAACTATCCCATGGCTGATCAGTCAAACGAGATTTAAGTAGACTGATCTCACTGACACCAAAACGGAAAAATGGGAGATTAGATGGCGAAGCTTTACGCTGCGATCGATTAGCAGTCCTATATCGTGAAATAGCAGGGAAATGATCAGAAATATCACTAACCATCACCGAATTATCTAAGACATCTAGTGACGAAAAAATATTATCAATAAGTGATGCATGCATCTCAGTAACTCGGGTTGGTATACAAACTGAAGGTAGAGTTCCCGCAGAAAGCATCATTGACAAGAAATCTGCAGCCGAAGCAGAATTTTGATCCAGCAGGTTAAGGTTGAAATCCCCCATAAGGATTAGTTCGCAAGGATGCTTTTGGACTAAGTCCAAAACCTCTTCCAGAATTTTCATAAACGAAGGAATAGATCCACTAGGGGATCTGTAAACCAAACCGACAACTAAATCCTTACAACCTGACTTAATCTCAATAAAAAGGGATTCAAAGATTCCTTCCTCATTTCTACTCAAATCACTTCGGAAATTATATACAAGATGATCGGCAATATACAAGGCAAGGCCACCTTTCGCCATCTGTTTCCGGTTCATCCTCTCCATCCTAAATCTTTGGATATCTAAAAGCATATCCTTTTTTGAATCCAGGAAAGTTTCACATAAACCAACAACATCCGGAGTTCCCCCACTGACGATCCGTTTCAGCTCATCAAAAGAGGAACAAAGTCCCTGAATGTTTAGGTGAAGCACAAAGAAAATACCATCTTGTTTAGAAGAGGCAGAACCACTTAATTGCGAAACATATTTACTTTCAATAACTGATTTAGGATCATTATAATTCCTATTTCTACTTCCAACTGAATTATTAATTATACTTTCTATATCTAAAGGATTATTTTGTAACTCAATAAAACGTTCCCCCAAAGAGTTAACATCACCCTGGTCACTAAAAGAATTAATCATTTTACTTACGGTGGATGGTAGATCCGCTCCGCGACCAAACTCACCAGACCAAAGGATAACGACATAAATAAATAAATAAAATCACAATAATCATACCAATAAGTAGGATACATATACATTTTATATTATTGAACAAATTAATAATAATAATTTCAGATAAATTTAGTAACTTTCTTAAATCATTAATCATACTACTCAGTTCCTGAAATAAAAAATAAATAACGCTAAAGCTCCACTGCATTAATGTACCCATGAGACCAATACAAGTAAAATTATTTTCAAGATAACAAAGGATTAAACTGCCAAACTGACGCAATGACTTGTGAGAACAGGCATGTAACAAAAAAGAATAATTATTGAAATCCATAAATTTCATTGAAGTTAATTGGAACGAAAGTAAATCATTAGACAGATACGCACAGAGAAAAAAAATAAGCAAAAGATAAATAAAATACGCTGAATATATAAATGGCAAGATAATAAACATATCTAAAAAAAAAAAAAAAAAAAAAAAAAAAAAAAAAAAAAAAAAAAAAAAACTTAATCTTAAACACAGTCGGCTAGAGTATGAATTTTTTTAGTGACACTTTCACCGTTAGGCCTTGCCAAAATTTGCCCACGATCAGTCCAAACATTTCTATGACCAAATCTGTCCTTAGCGGCATATAGGATGTCACGTCGCCTCTTTGTTAATGCTTCCGATAGGAAAATTCCACTTGAAGCTAACCTAGCTTTTGCTTTGAAGACTTTCTTCGCTATATCACTATTCACAAATTTAACTAAAACAGGAGGGACTTTTTCGTATAGGGAGGCATCGGTTAAAGCAGGGGATATTTTGAATCTGTAGATATTCCTAATTTGGGCAACATTAATTTCAGTCAGGTTCATTTTGGTTATGAAAACTTGCAGGATTGTTGATTGGAGGTCAGATCCGGACTGTTGCTTAACACCATGCAAAATTAGCGAATCAAGCAGCACTTCTTGTTCAAATGAATCTAGTTTCATCTCAATTTTCTTGATTTTCTCTTCTTGATTTATAATTTGGTTGCGAAGAGTTTTCAGCGATTGTTCAATTTTTTCAAATTTCGGTTGATAATCAAGAGTAATCGCATCATATATTTGACAAATAATGTCGTGGGATGACTGGCGGAAGGAATCAGCATCCGAAAACCTTTCATTAACCTTCTTAGTTATATTTTGCAGTAACTCTCGCTTAGTTTTTTCCAGATCAAGTTCCGTAGAAGTGATTTTATCCATCAACGAAGCACATTCTCCTGTATTAGATTCCTTAATTGTTAATGCATTAAATGTCTTGGAAAGGGATTTATAAATATCGGGTGAATTTTTCAATTCCTCAAATGCAGCCTTTACACCTGCAGTCTGTTTTGTTGAAGTTCGGCTAACGCTTGGATTATATTCTGCCAAGTTGGCTTCAACAAGTCTGTATTCGTCATGTGTCCCATAGCAAAATACCAAATATGATGGCTTTCCTTTGCTATCCTTGGACACTTTTAGTATCTTTACTGGACAATGAGGATAATTTTTGAAGTTAGCTAACGCGATATCAAACTCTTTAAATGCAGGCATTTCCTATTAAGGAGAGGACAAAAGTAAAAGCAACTTATCTTTATCTAAGTAAAGAACCTTAAGGAAAAATTTAGTTGGAAAAATGCTCCAAAGATGCAATAATATATATCCAAAATAATCTATAAAATCCACTAATATCTGTCTATTTCAATACCAATTAGTTTGGCACCAAAGGTGAACACAGATCAATTAGCTCGCAGTAGGTTTACTCAAGAAAAGTCAATGGCGCAATAAATTTCACCTGTGTCTTAATCCGTTTAGTTGAACAAACCAGTTCTTTATTGTTCAGAGACTATAAAATATCCGTTTTAAGCTAGGTGTTCACTGAATGAAAGCGAGTGAATGAAAGCGTAAAAATCTATTTTTTTTTTTTGGGGGGGGGGGGGTGCTTGGGGTGGATTTCTAAGGGGAGAATCTTTCTTTGTGAGGGAAATTTCTGATGAGAGATTATTCTAGGTGAAATTTCACACTGGGAAGTTTTGACAGAATTACTATACGAAATTATTTTTAATTGTCTTACATTTTCTTTGCCAAATTTTTTATATGGAGATGTTCCGGGGAATTATCCGGGGGCTTTTATCCGCGCGTTTTGTTTTCAGGGAAACAATTTCCACGGAAGGTATTTAAGGAGTTATCGAGAAACCGACTGTACATTAAAGTCTTAATCCAATGAAAAAATGCTATGGAGAATTTTTCAGGGTGAATCATACACATTTTACAGAGAGGGGGGGGGGATTCTCAGCGAGGAATGAACTGTCTGGAGGAAATTTGACGGGGGGTACACTTTAAGTTTGATGAAATTTCCACGAAGGAGTTTTCCGTGAGGGGAAGGGGTATATTCCGTAGAGAGTTAGCCAGATTTACCGGCATTATTTAAAACACGAACAGAAATTATGCCCTATATGAAGGGTTGCTCCCTCCTCAATGCCTTATTCTTTACGCTAAAGTTTGACTGTTTACTAAAATTGAAACACAGGGGCTGTTTAATTAGAATAGGAAGCTTTTTTAAAAGTGCTTACAGCTTTAGCGTAAAGAGCAAGGTATTGAGGAGGGGGCGATCCTTCATATCCAGAATAAATCTGCAAAATTAATATGCAAATTGTCTTTTAATTTTTAATGCACGGTGAGCCAAAACCGAACCTGCATTAGTTGAAAAACGTTCAGAAACTGAATAAAAACAAGTTTTTTTTTAACTGAAAGTAAAGGGCGACATTAAAACTTAAAACGAACAGCAATTATTCCGTATATGAAAGGGGCTATCCCCTCCTCAACGCCTCACTCTTTACGCTAAAGTTTGACTCTTATTCACCACTCTACTTTTTAAAACAATAAAAACTTTAGCGTAAAGAGCGAGGCGAAGAGAATAAGATCTACTGAATGAGTTCAACTTCAAGAAAAGCCCTGCGTAATATGCTTCCTTTTTTTAATAATAAGGGGAAATAACTACTTTATATCTCATGGAAAAGCGGGAATATACAAAGGAAATACTTACTCTAGAAATTTTTCGGAAGTTGGGTTCACAGACATATGACAAATTGGGCAAATGTATGCAGTATCAAAACTGAAGATTCTTCGTTCACAATGCTTATAACTTGTCAATGATTTTTTCATTGTAACTGAATCCACAAATATTTGACACTGAAATAATGAAATCAAACTATAAAGTTTTTAATAAAATCCAATACAGATGTACCACTGCCGTCTTTGGCCCTTACATAAATAATAAAATTTGCAATCGTTGGGATTTGCTTCCACGTCCTCTTGCATTCTAGGCTGGATGGCTAGGCATGGTGGTACATCTTTTTGGTGGCAAGTCCCATCATAGAGAAGCTTCAAGCCCCACAGTCAGACCACTTATTACAAACTTATTTTTAAATGAAAAGCTTGCTGCTATTAACAACTTGAAATAAATTTTATATAGAGAGATGTTTAGCAACTTTCAGGGTCAACTCTCTAGGATTCTACCCCACTTTTTAGGGTTACAGTGAGAGAAAGATTGTGATGGCTAGCACACGTTTTGCGGATAAGGATTGCCAACGATCGTCATTTTCGGCTAACCAAAAATCTTATTGGCTAGCCAGCTAGGATCAAATGAAAAGCAGATCGTCACCGAACGGGGTGGAATGACTTCGTAACAAAGAATTTAAAGGGAATTGTAATGTCTTGGGGGAGGTGTAAAGGGGAAAGCTTTAAATGTATTGGGACGGAGGAGGAGTGTGCATAGATGTGTTGACCTCAGGCAGCTCGGTTCTGAAGTGGGTTATTAGCAGTGGTGGTAGTAGATCTTTAGCGACAAAGGATGAAAAATTATACTTTATATAAGCAGTAAGTGTCCGTAACTAATCCGACGTCTACGTGATGAAACAGGTGGTTGAAGGGAAAGTGTATTCTCCAGAGTACTTTTATAATTTATACAATCCATATAATAAGAGATAAGAGAGTCGTAATTTATTAATTTATAATATGAATAAGTCTTATTTTTAAATCATACTGTTTTATTATTAGTCTTACTATAATTACCAACAGTCTTATTTTAATAAATACGAAAGGCAAATGATTTCCAAAAATCCCAGGGAGTATATGTTTTTCGTTTCTATTTTTGGGAGCTGGCACCCCCACCCCCTCCTCCTTTGGAGAATTCCCACACACACAAAATTGTGGAGTCACAGAGAAAATTATAAATAGCTACCTAAAAACAAACTTTTAGAATAGGAGCTGGTTAGTCTCCAATAACTTTCAACTTATAAAAAAGGACTAGAATTCTCAATTTTCGATCCTCTGAAGTTTCTACGACCACAAGATGAATTTACCTAAAGGCTCAATAAGAGTTAGGATGTTTTGGCACTAAACTGCACACTTTGCGGAATCTACCCCTCTCCAAAGTTTATATGACCACCCTTCCCATAAAAACCTTATATCTTAACAATGGAAAACTTTCACAGTTTACAGCCTCTGCCGCGGGGGCTGGAATGAGGGTTGTTAAATCTACAGGCATGGTTATTTCACCTTTGGATTATTTTGACCGAAATGGCTGTCTCAAAATTTTTATTAGAAACGTTTGGGGTAAATGGGGAGGGGGAATTTTCAAGCGGGTTTTCTACGGGGAGTTTCCGAAGGGATAAATGCCTAGACCCTTGGTTTCGATGCCTGCAGCCTAAAGGCAATTGAACATTGCATACTGTCGATAGCGTACATTAAAAGGTGACAATTTTTATACGTAGTTTGGTAAACACTTATCTCGTGATTAAAAATTGCCTGTGGGGATGGCATACTTCGACGTCTAGAGCACTTTCTCCCTCAAAGGATATTTCTAACAATATATTATTCGTTGGTTTATCCATACGTCTCCTACGGTTGCCTCCTATGGAGCAGTAACTTCTTATGCAACCATAGAAGAGTGCAAGTTCTACAAAATATAGCTGTTAGAACAATCGGTAGGTATGTCCAGGATGTATATGACACCTGTGCTTGTTTTAGGTCCCTGAACCTACTGAAAGTAGGTCGGATAAGAAATTACCAAGCTGCAGTATTTGTGTTTCAGTGTATGAATGGTTTAATTCCGGATGTTTTTAAGAGTTTTTGCCAAATCAACAGTGGCCTGCATAATTATGGAACTAGGCAAAGTGATAATATAGTTTATTATTTGATTCGTGGTACCAGGTCTTCATTTTGAATGAAACATATGGGTCCATCTGTATGGAATGAGCTACCATTGAGCATTAGGGCGGCAGAACACGTACCTCAGTTTAAAAAAATAAATTAAAGATTATTTTGAGGGGGGGATGTTGAATTTTATAATGGCTGGTAGGGTGGGTAGAGGAGCTGTAGAGGTAAGGATGGGCTTGGAAGGCAAGGTTGGGCAGGGGCTAAAGTGGGGTTGGGAGGGTAGGAGGAGTTGAGTATCGATGAGTGATGGAGACTGGATTTGTTATTATTATTTTTCTTTTATATTTTTATTTATCCGTGATCATTTTTAATTCAGTTATTTATTTATTTATCTATTATTTTTCATATGTATAGGTTATAGTTTATATATTTTTGGTTTATTTATAATAGATTTATATAAATAGTTGAGGTTTAAGTAAATAGTTGAGTTAATTGGTAAGTAGTTACGTAAAATTTTGCGCGACCACAAACACTCATAAGTTTTCTCCAGCACGAAAGTGTTGTTTAATTTACTTATTTGTGTGTGAATGTGGAATGATAAACTTATGAACTTATGAATTTTTTGTCGGATCGATTTGAAACCTTCATGAAGTTTTTTTTAAACTGTGAGAAGGGTAAGTAGACTTATAATTTAGTGTTTGGTTTCCAGTTTCTCTAAAAAAAAGTTCTTTGGCTAGGATATCAATATAGAGTATATATCTATAACCATAAATCAGCCATGGGCAATCCAAGGAAGATAACGTAAAATTTTTGTACAGCTGACATTTGTGTCTCTACACCCATCGTTGAAGTAAGCGTCCTGGTATGATTAGCGCAGACTATTTCAAATTTTTCTAACTCTAAAACATGTAATAAATCCTCTTCCGATTTTCGGAGCACCCACGTTTCTATACGATTTTCTAATCGGTTATTTCAGAACCTACAATTTTTGCAAAATTATTTTTTGCTCGCCTTCTTGTTGGCTATCCATCCAGGTCCAAATGAAAAGTAGATCGTCGCCGAACGGGGTGAGATGACTTCGTAACAAAGAATTTAAAGGAAATTGTAATGTTTTGGGAGGGTGTAAAGAGGGAAGCTTCTAATAGATTGGTACGAAGGAGGAGCATGCGCAAATGTGTTGACCTCAGGCGGCTTGGTTCTGCAGTGAGTTATTAGGAGTAGTAGCAGAAGATCTTTGGCAACCAAGGATGACAAAAGTAGTAAGGGCATAGGAAATTTCACGACTACATGAATATACAGTGTATTTTCACGACTACAAGACTGAGGCATGAATATACACTTCAGTTTGACGTGCACATTTTAAAAAGCGAGCAAACCTTTACCTATAAAGTGGTCAAACACGTTTTCAACCAGATGGGTTTTTGAAGCACATTCAGCATAGCATGTTTTATTTTTTTTATTTTTTTTTGGCAATTGTCATTTTTTATTTTTTATGCAGTGGAACGATAAACACATAAGTCATATCTTTAAAAAAAGTGAAGATGGAGCATTTTAATAAAGTGTGTTCACATGACAATGTTATTGTAGCATTGAATGCCGACAAGGAGTGGGGGGATGGGGTGATGGCAGCGGGGTGTCTTATAGTACTTATAGTGCTGTACTGTGGGCCGAATTGGTTGGGAAAAAAACCTAATGAAAGAGTTGAAATAAAATTTTTAAGGGGGGATGGGGTGATGTCAGCAGGATGTCTTAGAGTAGCTATAGTGCTCTACTGTGGGCCGATTGAAAAGTGTTTTGGGGGAGATGGGTGACTTGAAATAAAATTATTTAACTAGAAATGTCTGAAAAGTGTTTTGTTGGCAGATAGGGCGATGCCAGCCGGCTGTCTTAGAGTAGTTATAGTGTGGTAGTTTGGGGCGTAGTGGATGACTTGAGTGGATGACTTGACAATAAAATTTTTAACAAAAAATGTCTGAAAAGTGTTCTTGGGGAGATGGGTTGATGGCAGAAGGATGTCTTAGAGAAGTTATATTGTGATAGTGGGGGGGGGCGAATTGCTAGCGAAAAACCCAAATGAATGAGTTGAAATAACATTTTTAACAAGAAATCTCTGAAAAAATATTTTTGGGGGGATGGGGTGATGTCAGCGGGGTGTTGACCGTAAACTCTAGTTTTTTGTTAGAAAATTATGGAAAATACAATTCTCTGGTTCAAATGTGAAACTTAAGTCCATTTTTGGATCGAAAAATAAAACTATTTCCGTAAAATCTGAGCTAATAAGGGTTTTTGACCGTAAACTCTAGTTTTTTGTAAGAAAATTATGGTAAATACAATTCATTGGCTCATAGGTGAAACTTAAGTCCAGTTTTGGGTCGAAAAATAAACTATTTCCGTAAAATCTGAGCTAATAAGGGTTTTTGACCGTAAACTATAGTTTTTTGTAAGAAAATTATGGAAAATACTCGTTGGCTCATAGGAGAAACTTAAGTCCAGTTTAGGATCGAAAAATAAACTATTTCTGTAAAAGCTGAGCTAATAAGGGTTTTTGACCGTAAACTCTAGTTTTTTGTAAGAAAATTATGGAAAATACAATTCTCTGTTCAAATGTGAAACTTAAGTCAATTTTTGGATCGAAAAATAAAACTATTTCCGTAAAATCTGAGCTAATAAGTGTTTTTGACCGTAAACTCTAGTTTTTTGTAAGAAAATTATGGAAAATACAATTCGTTGGCTCATAGGTGAAATTTAAGTCCAGTTTTGGATCGAAAAATAAACTATTTCTGTAAAATCTGAGCTAATAAGGGTTTTTGACTGTAAACTCTAGTTTTTTGTAAGAAAATTATGGAAAATACAATTTTCTGGTTCAAATTTGAAACTTAAGTCCATTTTTGGATCGAAAAATAAAACTATTTCCGTAAAATCTGAGCTAATAAGGGTTTTTGACCGTAAACTCTAGTTTTTTGTAAGAAAATTATGGAAAATACAATACGTTGGCTCAAATGTGAAACTTAATTCCATTTTTGGATCGAAAAATAAAACTATTTCCGTAAAATCTGAGCTAATAAGGGTTTTAGACCGTAAACTCTAGTTTTTTGTAAGAAAATTATGGAAAATACAATTCTCTGGTTCAAATGTGAAACTTAAGTCCATTTTTGGATCGAAAAATAAAACTATTTCTGTAAAATCTGACTTAATAAGGGTTTTTGACCGTAAACTCTAGTTTTTTGTAAGAAAATTATGGAAAATACAATTCTCTAGTTCAAATCTGAAACTTATGTACAGTTTTGGATACTCATAATGATGAGGACTGATGGTTCTAATTCAATATTTTTTTCATAAAAAAAACTATTTTTTTAAAACTTCGAAATTATTCAACTTTATTTATTTTTTTATTTATTTATTTATTTTGTATGTATCTTAAAATGACAAAATATACTTACAGCTCTAACTATTATACTCTATGATTGCTCAGAGACACGATGTGGCTTTCCCACTGGTATTCTATGTCCGGTTATCGACACTACCTAGTCTATTGCATGTATTAAATCAGCATTTTTTACGCGGTGGAACGATAAACACATAAGTAATATCTTTAAAAAAAGTGAAGATGGAGCATTTTAATAAAGTGTGTTCACATGACAATGTTATTGTAGCATTGAATGCCGACAAGGAGAAGTATTTAAACTATGAAACAAGTCCAAGTGGTAGCACTATTGGAAATGTATGCATGCATTGTCATGGCATTAAGGAATTAAAAGAAAAAGCGGAAGTTCCTCAAATCGGGCTGAAAAAAGTTATTTAAAGGAAAAGTTATTTAATTTCTTTGGAATACCGAAAAAATTCAACTCTTATGTTGGTGGTTCTGCGAGATTGAGATCTCCGAAGATGATTGCACTCAAAGAGAATGCCAACACAAAAATAATCGTTGATGATAGAGATAAACTCCTTGCTACTGTTGCAGGTAACAAATTACCTACTGATACATCCAATCGTCAGCTTTCGGGTATTAGCATTCAACGGAAGGTCAAAAAAAGAAAGGCCTACTGTTCTACTAATATCGTAAACCATATCTTGTCTACGTGCCGCAACTGTTACCTGTGTAAAAAAATGTGATAATAGACAGTGAAATTGCCAGAAAAATAAAAAGGACATTGGAATAAAATATCACTATGGAATATAAAGATGAATCAATGAAAAACAAAGCACCAGCAAACGTTACTGCCATTGATCAAACAGTCAATGAACCAAATAATAGCGAAGACGGAAAGCATATTGAGCCTGTTGATGACACACCAGTAAAAATTGTGTGTGACTCAAAATGGAATAATGTTTATTCTACTTATTACGAACTAAGAGAAGAGAATAGCTACAATATCAAGAGAGAACATGGTGAACTATTTTATGGAACAGATTCAAAATGTCCAAAGTTAATCATTGATATTAATAATGTATCATAATATATTTTTGTATTAATATTCTACATAGCATTATTTCATTAAAAATATATTATGCATTACATTGTTATGTGTTCATCATTTTTAGAGTAAGCTAGCATATCAGACGTTTAGAATGTCTATTAAAACATCGGAGATGTAAGAAAATGAATTTGCATACATCTATTGTCAGACACATGGGATAACATTGACAAAATCTAGGTATCAAAATGAATAAACTCTTTATCAACATCCGTTATTGGATATGTCATTATGAAAAAATTGTAAGTAAGTAAGTAAGTAAGTAAGTAACAAACTCTTTCTTGAATTCACCTCTTGGATACAAAATACAGAAATTTAACTCAGGATATTATGAAAAAAATTGAACAAATTCTTTATTAACATTCATTATCGATTGAAGTCGCTTCCTAGACAGACAATACAGCAATTTCACAAAATTTAAGTATAAGAGTGATTAAATTCTATATCAACATCC
>JAQQPU010000923.1:33986-44216 GCA_029168905.1 Artemia sp. Kazakhstan ARC1039
ATTATCACTTTATTTTTACACAGGTAACAGTTTCGGCACGTAGACAATATATGGTTTACGATATTAGTAGAAGAGTAGGTCTTTCTTTTTTGACCTTCCGTTGAATACTAATACCCGAAAGCTGACGATTGGATGTATCAGTAGGTAATGTGTTACCTGCAACAATAGCAAGGAGTTGTCGTCTATCATCAACGATTATTTTTATGTTGGCATTCTCTTTGAGTGCACTCATCTCCGGAAATCACAATCTCGCATAACCACCAACACAAGAGTTGAATTTTTTCGGTATTCCAAAGAAATTTAATTCCTTACTGTCATGACAATGCATGCATACATTTCCAATAGTGCTACCAATTGTACTTGTTTCACAGTTTAAATACTTCTCCTTGTCGGCATTCAATGCTACAATAACATTGTCATGTGAACATACTTTATTAAAATGCTCCATCTTCACTTTTTTTAAAGATATGACTTATGTGTTTATCGTTCCACTACGTAAAAAATACGGATTTAATACATGCAATAGACTAGGTAGTGTCGATAACCGGACAAAGAATACCAGTGGGAAAGCCACATCGTGTCTCTGAGCAATCATAGAGTACAATTGTTAGAGCCGTAAGCATATTTTGTCATTTTAAGATACGTACAAAAAAAAATAATAATTAAAGTTGAATAATTTCGAAGTTTAAAAAAAAATAGTTTGTTTTATGAAAAAATATTGAAATAGAACCATCAGTCCTCATCATTATGAATATCCAAAACTGGACTTAAGTTTCACATTTGAACTAGAGAATTGTATTTTCCATAATTTTCTTACAAAAAACTAGAGTTTACGGTCAAAAACCCTTATTAGCTCAGATTTTACGGAAATAGTTTTATTTTCCGATCCAAAAATGGACTTAAGTTTCACATTTGAGTCAACGAATTGTATTTTCCATAATTTTCTTACAAAAAACTAGAATTTACGGTTTAAAACCCTTATTAGCTCAGATTTTACGGAAATAGTTTTATTTTTCGATCCAAAATGGACTTAAGTTTCATATCTGAACCAGCGAATTGTATTTTCCATAATTTTCTTACAAAAAACTAGAGTTTACGGTCAAAAACCCTTATTAGCTCAGATTTTACGGAAATAGTTTTATTTTTCGATCCAAAAATAGACTTAAGTTTCATATTTGAACCAGAGAATTGTATTTTCCATAATTTTCTTACGAAAAACTAGACTTTACGGTCAAAGACCCTTATTAGCTCAGATTTTACGGAAATAGTTTTATTTTTCGATCCAAAAATGGACTTAAGTTTCACATTTGAGCCAACGAATTGTATTTTCTAAAATTTTCTTACAAAAAACTAGAGTTTACCGTTAAAAACCCTTATTAGCTCAGATTTTACGGAAATAGTTTTATTTTTCGATCCAAAATGGACTTAAGTTACACAGTTGAACCAGAGAATTGTATTTTCCATAATTTTCTTACAAAAACCTAGAGTTTACGGTCAAAACCCCTTATTAGCTCAGATTTTACGGAAATAGTTTTCATTTTTCGATCCAAAAATAGACTTAAGTTTCACATTTGAACCAGAGAATTGTATTTTTCATAATTTTCTTACAAAAAATAGAGTTTACGGTCAAAACCCTTATTAGCTCAGATTTTACGGAAATAGTATTATTTTTCTATCCAAAAATGGACTTAAGTTTCACATTTGAACCAGAGAATTGTATTTTCCATAATTTTCTTACAAAAAACTAGAGTTTATGGTCAAAACCCCTGATTAGCTCAGATTTTACGGAAATAGTTTTATTTTTCGATCCAAAAATGGACTTAAGTTTCACATTTGAGCCAACGAATTGTATTTTCCAAAATTTTCTTACAAAAAAATAGAGTTTACGGTTAAAAACCCTTATTAGCTTAGATTTTACGGAAATAGTTTTATTTTTCGATCCAAAAATGGACTTAAGTTTCACATTTGAACCAGAAAATTGTATTTTCCATAATTTTCTTACAAAAAACTAGAGTTTACAGTCAAAAACCCTTATTAGCTCAGAATTGACAGAAATAGTTTATTTTTCGATCCAAAACTGAACTTAAGTTTCACCTATGAGCCAACGAATTGTATTTTCCATAATTTTCTTACAAAAAACTAGAGTTTACGGTCAAAACCCTTATTAGCTCAGATTTTACGGAAATAGTTTTATTTTTCAATCAAAAAATGGACTTAAGTTTCATATTTAAACCAGAGAATTGTATTTTCCATAGTTTTCTTACAAAAAACAAGATTTTACGGTCAAAAACCCTTATTAGCTCGGATTTTACAGAAATAGTTTATTTCTCGATCCAAAACTGGACTTAAGTTTCACCTATGAGCCAAGGAATAGTATTTTCCATAATTGTCTTACAAAAAAACTATAGTTTACGGTCAAAAACCCTTATTAGCTCAGATTTTACGGTAACAGTTTTATTTTTCGACTAAAAACTGGACTTAAGTTTCACCTATGAGCCAACGAATTGTATTTTCCATAATTTTCTTACAAAAAACTAGAGTTTACGGTCAAAAACCCTTATTAGCTCAGATTTTACGGAAATAGTTTTATTTTTCGATCCAAAAATGGACTTAAGTTTCACATTTGAACCAGAGAATTGTATTTTCCATAATTTTCCACAAAAAACTAGAGTTTACGGTCAAAACACCGCTGACATCACCCCATCCCCCAAAAAATATTTTTCAGAGATTTCTTGTTAAAAAATGTTATTTCAACTCATTCATTTGGGTTTTTTGCTAGCAATTCGCCCCCCATTATCTCACTATAACTACTCTAAGACATCCTTCTGCCATTAACCCATCTCCCCAAGAACACTTTTCAGACATTTTTTGTTAAAAATTTTATTTTCAAGTCATCCACTCGGGTTTTTTGCAAGCACTACGCCCCAAACTATCACACAATAACTACTCTAAGACAGCCAGCTGGCATCGTCCTATCTGCCAGCAAAACACTTTTCAGACATTTCTAGTTGAAAAATTTTATTTCAAGTCACCCATCTCCCCCAAAACACTTTTCGAACATTTCTAGTTAAAATTTTTATTTCACCTCATTCATTCGGATTTTTTCGCAAGCAATTCGGCCCTCAGTAGAGCACTATAGCTACTCTAAGACACCCCGCTGACATCACCCCATCCCCCAATTAAAAATTTTATTTCAAATCATTCATTCGGGTTTTTTTCCCAAGCAATTCGGTCCACAGTAGAGCACTATAAGTACTCTAAGACACCCCGCTGCCATCACCCCATCCCCCCACTCATTGTCGGCATTCAATGCTACAATCATTGTCATGTGAACACACTTTATTAAAATGCTCCATCTTGACTTTTTTTTAAAGATATGACTTATGTGTTTATCGTTCCACTGCGTAAAAAATAAAAAATGACAATCGCCAAAAAAAATAAAAAATAAAATAAAACATTCTATGCTGAATGTGCTTCAAAAACCCATCTGGTTGAAAACGTGTTTGACCACTTTATAGGTAAAGGTTTGCTCGCTTTTTACAATGTGCACGTCAAACTGAAGTGTATATTCATGCCTCAGTCTTGTAGTCTTGAAAATACACTGTATATTCATGTAGTCGTGAAATTCCCTATGCCCTTACTACTGACAAACTATACTTCATACAATCAGTAAGTGTCCGTAACTAATGCAACGTCTACTTGATGAAACATGTGGGTGAAGGGAAAGTGTATTCTCTAGAGTAGTTTTACAATTTACACAGTCCGTATAGTAAGAGATACGAGAGTCGTAATTTATTAATTTATAATATGAATAAGTCTTATTTTTATATTATATTGATTTATTATTAGTCTTATTTTAATTACCAACATTTTTATTTTAATAAATGCGAAAGTCAATTGGTTTCCAACAATCACAGGAAACATATATTTTTCGTTTCAATTTTTGGGAGCCCCCCCCCTTTAGAAAATTCCCTCACACGCAAAATTGAGCAGCCACAGAGAAATTTAAAAATAGGTACCTCAAAAAAGATTTAGGATAGGGGTGGGTTAGTCTCCAATCAATTTCAACTTATAAAAAAGGACTAGAACTTTCAATTTTCGAGCGGATGACCATCCTCCGAAATTTCTACGACCATAAGATGTATTTACCTGAAGGCTCAATGAGAGTTCAGATAAAAACCTTATACCTTAACAATGCACAACTTTCATAGTTTACAGCCCCTGCCGCGGGGGCTGGAATGAGGGTTGTCAAATCTCGAGGCATAATTATTTAACTTATGGACTATTTTGAACAAAATGGCTATCGCAAAATTTTGATCGGAAACGTTTGGGGAAAATTGGGGGAGGGAATTTTCAGGGAAGGATTTTCTGCGGGGGATTTTCTAAGGGAAAAAACACATAGACCCTTCGTTTTGATGCCTGAATGCTAAGGACAAGTGAATTTTTCATATTGTCGATAGCTTTCTTGAAAAGGTGACAATTTTTATACATATTTTGGTAAAAATACCCAGTTTTATCTCGTGATTCAAAATTGCCTGTGGGGTTGGCATACTTCGACGTCTGCAGCACTTTCCCCCTCAAAGAATACTTCTAACTATATACTATTCGTTGGTTTATCCATACATCTCCTACGGTTGCCTCCTATGGAGCAGTAACTTCTAATCCAACTATAGAAGACTGCAAGTTTTACAAAATACAGCTGTTAGAACATTCGGTAGGTATGTCCAGGATATATATGACACCTGTGCTTGTTTTAGGTCCCTGAAGCTCCTTAATGTAGGTCAGATAAGAGATTACCAATCTGCAGTACTTGTGTTTCAGTGCATGAATGATTTATCCTCTGATGTTTTTAAAAGGTTTTACCAAATTAACAGTGACCTGCATAATTATGGAACTAGACAAAGTGATAATATAGTTCTTGATTTGCGCCGTGGTAACGGGTCTTCATTTTCAATGAAACACCTGGGTCCATCTGCATGGAATGAGCTACCATTGAGCATTAGGGTGGCGGAAAACGTACCTCAGTTTAAAAAGAATTTAAAACACTATTTTTGGGGGGAAAACTGTTGAATTTTATTATGGCTGGTTGGGTGGGTAGAGGAGGAAGGTGAGCTGGAGAGGTAAGGTTGGGCAGGGGCTGAGTGGGCACGGTGGAGGGAGTTGAGTATTGGAGAGTGATGGAGACCGGATTTTTTATTATTATTTTTCTTTTATATTTTTAATTCAGTTATTTATTTATCTATTGTTTTTCATATCAGTTGGTATTCAGACGTCGTTGTGGTAACATCATAGTTTTTTCGGATATAACCTTACTCAAGCTGTGAAATTTCCCTGTGAACTTTCATTTTGGATTTATTTTTATAAGCGGATTACCGTTTTGCAGACTATTTCAAATACCCTTCTGACAGTAAATTGTAGTTGAATATCTTTGCAATAATTAAATAGAGATGGGTGCTAGTAACTAGTTTAGACTTGAACTTATTTATTACTTAAATGGATGAATGTGGTATATATTGAATATATTCATGATTATGATGGAGCTTGTACATTCTGCGCTGCTAAACTTTGTGCAGTCGAATTTTCATGAAGAAATGGATAATGAAATTATTGCCAAACATGCGGCTGACTTTTTTGATGAAAAGTCTATTATGATAACTAAAACTGACCTATGGTCTCGAGTGTTCGTGGGCGAACGTGTGCCTCGACGGCAAGGTGATCTAGCTAATTACTGTCACATAAAGGATATAATTGAGACCTTTCAGAAATGCGAGTCTGATGATTTTATTTTGCCTACTAACGTCATTATTTTGCCTACCGAGGTTCCTGTCATTCCAGCCGTTGCATATTCAAGCCTCGCATCAAGGCTTCTAAACATTGATTCCGAACTCAAGCAAATTCGTGAGAAAATTGTGTCTTATGATCTAAATTTCCCTCCTCTTAGTGACCCCAGACCCCAGCCATCGCTGATAATCAGGCCATTATTGTCATTTCAAAAGTTCCATTTCACTTTAATAATCCTGCAAAACGCCGTGAAGTGATTGACCTTATACCTGGTCATGAATGTATTCTTAGCATAAAGCCCTACAACGATAAATTGGTGGTGCGGATTGATCAGACTGCTTCTAAGGACTTCTGCGATTCTGTTCCCTCTATAATGAGCAATTGTGACGTCAAAGTAAATGAAACAAAATATATAGGTATTGTGAAAGGTTTAGCAAATACCTTTGACGTGAGCATGCTAATTGGCTGTAGCAATATTAAGGATGCAAAACGAATTGGCAATTCTTTTGCTGCTAAAGTGTTTTTTGAAAATGCAATTGCTCTTGATAATGCACTGAAGCTTGGCGTGAAAGTTGGTTATGAGATTTTCCCTGTTCATGAGTTCCAGCGTCCACCGAGGTGCTGCTATAATTGCCAATCGCCTAATCACCTGGAATCCTCTTGGAATAACCCTAAACGTTGCTCCCGCTGTGCAGAAGAGCATGAATCGTCGCGCAATTCCCCGTGCCACGCTACCCCTAAATGTGATAATTGTCATGGCAATCATGTTTCATTTTCTCTAAAATGCCGAATCCTTCGTAATGCTGTAGCTAAACGTTCTAGTCAGCTAAGAAAATGACCATTAAAATCGAATTTTCTATATACTCATTCAACATTAACGGAACGAAGGATAAGGATGATTCTTTGAACCAGAAACTATCTAATTTCGACATTTTGTTTCTACAAGAACATCTTTTGCCCTTGGTGAGTTTGAACTCCCTTCGCAGGAGTAAAGAACGCTTGGTGTTCGCTAGAAGTGCCCGAAAAACTTCCGGGAGACCTTCAGGCGGGCTGGCATGCCTATTAAAACATAAACTAGTCCCGCTATCCCCTGTGTGTTATCGTGAATGTGATTATTTCATTCCAATCCGTTTTGTTAACCTAGTTCTTATTAATGTATACCTCCCTTGCGACCAAAGATCCTTTTCCTCTCTAACAAAGTACACTAAAGCATGTGCATCGCTAAAGACCCTTCTTGTTAGTGTTGAGAGTAATGGATTGGATCCTGTTAGGCGATATGAACTGTGATATAAACTCTACCTCAACACGGACTGATTTATTTTTGGATTCGCTACCTAATGACTATCGGGTTTTGGATAAAGATGCATCCCATTCATACATACATAATAGCGGTTCATTGTCTGATATTGATCACTGTGTTGTTTCTTCTGGTGTTTCCATTAGCGATATTCACATTGACCAGGATGAACGTGATTATGACCCTCTGCCCCTTTCAGCCACTATCACCATCAATACGACTCGGGCTGAACAGACCTTATGCACTAATTAAAAAAAGTGGATAACCAAGAGAGACTGGAATAAAGCGGACTGGCCTCTATATCTATCAACCCTTGCTCTTCTTTTATCTACGATTAAAGTTCCATTTAATTTACTCTGTACTAGTGTTATATCCCCACAAGCTCGAGTTCAGCTCAATATATATTACAGCCAGATTGTTTCCTCCTGAAAAAAGCTGAATAAGTGGCTGTCCCGCTTTGTCGTTTTAAGCTTAAGACTAGAGGTTCAATATGAAAATTTGACCCTGATTTAAAAATTGTGAAAAATCGTGCAAAATTGTGGCTTAGAATTTGGGTAGCGTGTGGCCGCCCTTTAAGGGGTCACCTTTTTGACATTAAACAGAAAACGAAGTTGGAGTTTAAACGTTATCTTCGTAAAGTAAGGTACAATGGTGTGGAATTTCCGAAGACCTCTAGTCAGTGGAAACAAGTGATTAATGTTGCGGAATTTGATTCACCTCCTATTGCCGATCGGATCCCTAATGCCTCTTGGATTAATCATTATAATAAGATTTTTAATATTATGAATTACGCGGTTCACTCTCAGTTTGTTAGCCTCTGTTCTTATGTATTACCTGCGAAAATTTACCAAGGCCATGTGCCTCCCGTTTCTGCTGACCGTGTGATTCGTTGTGTTAAGAATTTAAAATCTAAATCATGTAATATTGATGGTATTAGTGTTTTTCACCTTCATATTGATTCGAAAGAATTGATTAATCATTTGCAGTTATTATTTCAAATTTGTCTATGTACGTCTTTGGTGCCTGATTCTTTTTTGTGCGGGAGTGTCACTTCAATTCTTAAACGTGGGAAAGATCCGACTAATTACGCATCATATAGACCTATCACGGTAGCCTCTTCGCTGAGCAAAGTTTTTGAATATGTCCTGCTTCCTGAAATTCTTCCAAAAGTAGATTATGTGTCCAATCAATTTGAGTTTAAACCAAATATAGGATACCAACATGCGCATCGAATTCTTACTTCTTTTTTAATTCAAGCACAAAGAGATGGGTCTGAAGTTCATTTATGTGCGTTAGATATTTCAAAAGCTTTTGACTTGGTTTGTCACAGCCAATTATGGGTATTCTCTTACCCAGCTTGGAGTGAATTCATCTTTTATATGTGTCCTTCGTTTTTGGTATGCAAATTCATATGTTCGACTTCGGTCAGGAGAGATCTTTTTTGGTAATATTTTTATTCGGTCGGGACTTAGGCAGGGAGGGGTTATGTCACCATACCTTTTTAATGCTTGTTTATACCCTGTGCTTTCTCGTATTTTTACGTCGTGTTTTACGGGTCTAACTAATTTATCTTATATTGCTTATGCAGATGACTTATTAGCCGTTCAAAATTCACCCTAGCTAAGTCTACCCAGTTTGTTCCTAAGCTTTTGGAAAAAATTGGCCTCGTGCTTAATGCTGAAAATGTGAGTATTTAGTTTTCAATGCTAAAAACCCAAGTAGTGATTTGAGTTGTAGTTCTTTTTCAGTTAAGCTCGCTCCTGCGTTGCGTTGGCTCGGGATTAGCATCTGCTCTTCTATTTCAGCTATCCGTGCTAGTGCACTTGCAGATATTAAGAATAAGCTTAAAGCAGGTTATGCTAAAATTGTCCCAAATCGCGGCCGACATTCTCGTAAGGCATTGGCTAAACTTTATTCTACATATTGGGACCATTCCATTCTTTTTCTATCAGGTTTGCGCCCATTTTTTAATAATAGTGATATGCAGGATATTAGAGTTTTATATTTCCGTTATTGTAAATATCTTTTGTATTTGCCTCGTTGGTATAGAAACCGTAAGATTATTCGAATGTTTAATGCAACTGATATATTGACTTCATATAATAAGTTGGACTCCAAGTTAAAAGATGAGGCCTGCATGCGGTTGGGTCCTTTTCATCCTCTTGTGCGATTGTTCTGATTTGCATTTGTAGTTCTTTATATTGATATTGTTTTGCATGTGTTTTGTTTTGTATGTCTTTACCTTTTGTTTTCTTTTGTTACTCCACTTTTTTATAATTTTAGTGGGTCAAAAATAAATTATTATTATATATATAGGTTATAGTTTATTTACAGTAGATTTTAATAAATAGTTGAGGTTTAAGTAAACAGTTGAGTTAATTGATAACTAGTAGTAGAAGGCCAGGTATTACTCCGAAACCTACAAGATTACAGCCAATCAGAGGCCTACAATCCCTGTACGTACAAGACCATTTCCTCTTTCTAGGCCAATTACAGGAGTCGGAAATACTAACGGTACAACATCATTGACACCTATTTCTTGGTCAATGGATTTACATAAGGTTTCTCTCACATCACAATTCAGCCTTGATATTATGTTTATAATGATCACACTTTGAGGTTAAAGTAACATACCGTTTCAAGACATTATGGAGCGAACACCGAATATCTTGGATTTAAAAGTTTTAGCCTCACAAATTTATAATGTGAGTTCTGTTTAGTAAATTTTCTTCGGTTTTCCAAATAAAATAGTTTTTTGTCGGAAATGAATTTTAGCCCTCCCCTCTAATATATTCAAATTCAGGGTATACCCCCCCCCCAAAAAAAAATCTTTATACTTTGCTTTGTTTCAAAATATACTCTTTTTTCCACTACGTAACCCCCCCCCCCTCTCCCCACCATTCGTCACCATTTAATTCGTTCGAAAAAGAATTATTTTACTTAAAAAGTGCCTTTTTCCCATCATGCATTTAAAACCATCAAAATAGAATCGGCTCGCTTTGCAGTCTAAACAAAACCGTGTGTGATTAAGGCTGTAATCTCCAACAAGAGGGGAGCTTCGTAAACAAACTCTCACTGGAGGGTTTATCGTTAATTAAGCTTGTAAGGTTTCAGAGCTTTGCGTAATTCTATGTTGTCTGAAAGAGGGGAAC
>JAQQPU010000923.1:53979-65193 GCA_029168905.1 Artemia sp. Kazakhstan ARC1039
AAATAAAACATCTCCTTCAAACGGGTGGTAGCTTTTTTACTCTTTTACTACCAATAGTCGCAGGACTTGTAAAAAGTTTCCCCTAGATGGATAAACCTTATAAATTGACTCCAATAGAACTTTTCCTCTCACCCGTGCAACACTTTGAAGACAATCTAAGCAAATTCATTAATGATGAAAATATTGCCGATGATAAAAAGCTAGTTTTACTTCAAGATGTACTGCGTTGTGTGGACAAACATAGACCTTATCGTAAGAGATCCACCACTATCAAAGATCCCCCTAAACAGGAAACATCTCCTCAAGATTCTGCAGCACCGCAATCAAAAGAGAAGGAATTGAATTCCATAGTGGCATCAATTGGAAACCTATTACCAGTGACCTATCGAGAATAGACTAAAAGAGTGTTAACATATCTCATGTTGGAAAGTGGTGATTATCAAGTTCAAGTTGATAACACAGGTAAACAAATTATAATTCAGGGAGAAAGTTATAATCTACTTGATTTAATTTGCGATATGGTTGCGAATCGTATAGAACTTTTATTATATGACAATAATCTATACACCTTTCTTAATTCAATTCAATTCAATTCAATTTATTCGAATAAAAACATAACACAAACATTAATAACAATAAAGATCGTAGAAGATAACTTGTTAAGGACCAAGAGAAAAAAAATTAAAGTAACACTGAAAGAGAAAAAAAAATAGAAGAATAAAACATAGCTAATTAGAGCAAATTTGTTAAAAATGGAAATATTAAATTATACCATCAAGTTTTGTTACATTTTTATACAACTTGCAGAAACTTGTGGCTAGTTCAACACTGGAGGGAATTTTCTTCCATTGAATAATAGATTTGTAAATTGGAGATTGCTGGGCAGCACTAGAAACGCATTTAGGAATTTTAAAGGCTCTATTGGATGAACGGAGACAATGGGCTTCCGAATTATTAATATTATAATAGGTTAGGAGTTGAGGTGGAAGATTATTGTGGAAAGCAGAGTAAGCAAGCGATAAATTTAGTTTTTGTATGATTTGATCAAGTGGAGCTATGCCAAAATCTGAATACAAATCACGAGTTGGATATAGACGGGGAAGCCGAAAAACTGCTTTAATGGCGCGGTTTTGGGCAAATTTGAGTTTTTTAATGAAGGACCGTTTTGTATTTCCCCAAACTGATCCGCAATAAGAAAGGTAAGGAAAAATAAAGGAATAATAGAGGGTAACTAGGATGTCAGGAGGAAGAAAATAATTCACACGGTTAATCATAGCTACTTGTCTCAAAATTATTGCTGTTATGTAAGAAATATGATTAGAGAATGACAAGCATGAGTCAATAAATACACCAAAAAACTTGGCAACCTCCACTTGTGGGATGATGTCGGAGTACCTGAGACCAAGAGCAGGTTGAATAACGTCTTTGTTGTAGGGGGTTCTGAATAACACTATTTGACTTTTTTGCTATTAATGGTCATGTTATTCGTAAGGCACCACGCCTGGACTCTGTTCAGAAGGACTTGGGCAGAGGTTACTGCCAATGGTAGATTGGTGCCAGTGATGAAGAAGTTGCTGTCATCAGCAAATAATACAGGATACACTGAAGGGCCCAGGTCTATAACAAGATCATTGATATACAGGAGAAATAAAATAGGGCCTAGAACGGAGCCTTGCGGGACACCCCTCCGAACAGGTAAGGGCTGAGAGGATACTCCACCCAGGCTCACACTCTGTACCCTTCCAGATAGATAAGAATCAAACCAAGAGAGGGGAACACCACGAATACCGTAACTATTTAATTTACTTATTAAAATACTATGATCGACCATGTCAAAGGCCTTAGAAAAAATCCAAAAATAAGCCCAATACAGTTTTTTTAAGGTCGAGTTGTGAGCGTATGAACTGTGTGGCGTCAATTAGAGCATGAGAAGTTGAGAATTTCGGCCTAAAGCCATATTGGTGAGGAGAAATCAAGGATACGGAATGCTGACTGTCAAACAGAAAGGGAGACAGACGTCTGAAGATGATTCTCTCGAGCACTTTGGATATAACAGGAAGAATTGAGATTGGACGATAATTACCTATCTCAGTTGGATCGCCCTTTTTAAGAACTGGAATAACAATGGCTGACTTTAGTAAATCAGGGAAAACTCCGTGGGTTAAAGATAGGTTGGCAATATGCTTGATGGGCTCGTAGACAAAAGGAGATATGGTCTTCAGGAGCTTATTACTTAATCCAAGACAGTCAGGAGTAAAACTATTAGGGAGAGAACCGATGATTTGAAGTACCTCATTGCTATCAGTTGGGCAGAAAAACATGGATCTAAAATTGAAGCAAGGGAATACAGCCTGTGAGGAGGAGCGGGAGTCAGTATGAGAAACATTCAAAAAATAATTATTAAATGCATCAGGTGCATGTAAAGGGTCAATTAATCTACCATTTGTGTCTTCCCAGACTTCCCCAAGCCTGCATTAGACTTCCCCAAAAGCCTTATCGGCAATAACCAAATTCCAAAGAAATTAAGAGAATATAGTAGAGGTGTTAGTCCTCTAACAACGCCAACAACAACAACGCCATTAAAAAAAGAAGAAGAAGAAGAAGATTTTAAATCAATCTTGGAAAATACTAGCTTCTTCTTCTTATTAGCTTAATTCTTCTTAAGAAGAAGAATACTAGCACTCCTAGTAGCAGTAATGATTTGATAATATCAACGATGATGGCGGCTAGACAAAAGCGAAGACGTATTGATATCAACTCATCGTCAGAAGCAGCACCCTCCAGTGTGCAAAAGGGGAGTGGATATTACACTACGTGTTTACGTTCAAAATGGATGAAGTTTTAAAACATGTCTATGAAAATATTGGTGAAGCAGGAAGTCTAAGTTCCCCCACAACGCTTTCTAAAGTTGCCTCTGACGTAGGTGGCAGCACATTAAAAATGCAAAAGAGTATCTAGAAAATGGACCGAGTTATACTCTGCATCTGAACCGCAGGCTTCGTGGACAACAATATCGACAAACTAAAGCCCTTTTCCCTCTGCTTATAATGCAAACTGATCTTTTAACTCTAGATGTGATTCAACAGCGTCACAATACACCCTACAAATATATTCTAGTGACAATCAGTGTCTTGCGTCGCTATGCATATGCCATTCCATTGCGATCAAAGAGAGTTGTTGAAGTTGCCCAGGCTTTAGAAAGTATTCTTGAACAAGATTGCTATAGAAAAATTCAATCGGATCGCGGTAGTGAATTTGTTAATCCTCATGTACAAAAGGTTCTATTGAAATATAATATAAAGCTCTATCATGGTCAAAGTCCGATAAAGACTGCATTGGCTGAACGATTGATAAGAACGGTTCGTCTATTAATTTCGAGATATTGCACGCTGAAAAATACTACTGCTTTTATTCATGGTTTAGATAAAACCATACAAATATATAACCAACGACCACATCGATCCCTGTCCGTTGTTAGATCTCAGAAAGTTCATTGCAGTGAAAATACATTTAACGCTTTTCTAAAGCAATATTCCAGTGAAAAAACGACAAAAACAAAAATTGTGAAGAAGAAATTCAATGTTGGCGATACTGTTCGAATTAATAGAACCAACAATATTTTTGAAAAGGGGAGTTATTTATGGAGCACTGAACCTTTTAAAGTGTCCAAAATCCTAGACACTGAACCCAAGACATAACAGCTGCGAGACAACAAAGATGATGAGATCCTCGGTGGTTTTTATGAATATGAACTACAAAAAGTTAGAAACAGTAGTAAAATTTATCAAATTGAAAAGATATCAAAGAGCCGTACTTGTAGGGGCAAAGAGACAGTTGCTTGTTCGTTGCCTAGGATACAACTCCGATTTTGATTCTTGGGTTGCAGTTGAAGACATTAACAATGCCCAATGATTTCTATGTGACATTCATGTCCAATGTCTCTGACCCTCTCTACAATGATTTGAATAGAACAAGTGAATTTTGGACGAAACTCCCTCCCACTATCAAATTTGATGGCGCGTATGAAGTGGCTCTTTTCGACTGTATTCTCAAAAATACATATGACATCCTGAGAAAAGATTGCAAAGATGATATAAAATTAGACCCTATGATTGACCGCCACCACCCGATAGCGAACAACATAAAATTCAAATGATCAATTGGATGGATTATCCATATGTTGACTTACCCTACGAAGAACTCATCTGTATGAATGATTTATGTCATTTTATCAATAAAAGAATTTCCGCTCGTAAAAAAGGAGCCTTTCATTTAAACTATTCAAAGGAAGAGGGCAAGATCTACATTAGTTCACCTATTGCCGATGAAAAGGTTATTCTCAATGATAATCTAAAAGATGTTCTTGGCTTTAAACTCAATATAATCAATTGTAAAAGTGCTGGAAACACTAATTTTATTTTTGGTGACTACCCACCTGCCTTCTCCACGGACACTTGTATATTTCTCTATGGCTTATTTGTTGAAACATCCAGAATTGGCAATAGCAATGTCTTCCTCCTACGAGTTTTTGAACGAAAAACCAATCAAGAACATATTCATCATTACAATATAAAACATCTTCAGTATATCCCCGTATACACTTCCTATTTGGAACTCTGCCAGTTAACACTAAGAACTGAATTAGGTGATCCCCTAGCAATATCAAAAGGTTTGGCTGTGATTACATGCCATTTCCGACCTGTCGTTGAGGGTGCTAAAAAAAACAAGATGTCTAATAGAAAAGTGGTATTCATTTGTCCTGATATTGACTGCTATGTTAATACTCTTGGCCCAAGACAACTGGGCAATGGAATGGACTATTACAAAGGTCGCTCATCAATGTCTGGCTCTGGTCTTAGCAATTGGTTTGCTAAGCTGTTTCGCTCTGCACTACCTCTGGCTAGAAAATATATTGTACCGGCTGCGACAGATTTTGCATACTCTACACTATACGATTGGAGCTCTGGCAAGGATTTAAAAAAAGTGCTTCGAAAAATCTACGGTCCAGTGCGCGAACCCTTGGCGAACAATTGAAATCTCAACAAAATGGAAAAGGTTTAAAAAGGTCGAGAAACAGTGCATCACTCATCAGTCTCTACTCAGGTCAGAAAAGAAAGACATCACCCCTGTCAAAGAAAAGAAGGAAAAAGACGACACGTACAGTAAACAGAAAAAGAAGCCCCAGGAAGAGAATTGTTAGATCGAAACTGGATTTCTTTTCATAGACTGAGCAATATCATATCTACCGCATAAGGATTCCCAACCCTCAATCGCTTCATCTTTAAATCTATTCGATACAGAAAATGTCGATGTGAGTGTAAAACATGGATACTATGAACAATTTTATCCACAACAACCCCTCTCCGATAATATCCACTTTCAAATTTATTCCAATGAAGACTACTTTATGGACATGTCTTCGACATTTATAGATTTACAAATGAAAGTCCAGAAATCCGACAATACATTGCCAGTTCGTGCTGATGGAATATCCTATGAAAATGGTATATTACATAATTTATTTCGTCAAATCAGTGTCTACATAAATGGCACTTTGGTGAGCACAAGCAACAATCTCTCGAATTATACAAGCTATATGCAGTTCATGTTGATGACACCTAAGTCATACAAGGAATTGAGAGGCACCTCCAATGGATATGAATATATTACTGATACTTATAGTAGAGATGCACTTAAAAATACTACAACTAGTGAATTACACTTAGTTGGAAAAATATATCATGAAATGTTTAATATACCTCAATGGCTACCACCCAATATTAAAGTGGATATAAAATTGACACTTGCTCCATCCAATTTCGTTTTACGAAAAGAACTTCCTGCCAATCCGGATGTAACTCTCTCCCTCGCCTCGGCAATACTATATGTACGAAAGCAGCAGTTTAGGAGTTCTGTTGCTTTGGTAGTGGAAAAACCGAGAGCCAGTGGACATAATATTAAACCACTTGTTCCTCATACGATCACCAATCAATGTCATATTGCCACAGGCTCACGTACCTTCACCGACTCATCCTTTATCACTGGCAAAATTCCGTCAAAATTAGCATTGGCATTTGTAAAAAACGCTAGTGCAATAAAATCATGGACTGGGTGCCCACATAAATTTGAACTGTTTGGGCTTTCATGTCTTGTCTGCAAAGTAAATGGAATCCCACTCTACAATCTATCTTTTGATAAATCCTATAGGAAATTGTATTAGTTGACAACGCAAACCCTAGATCATGATTCAGAACTATTTGAAAATGGTATAATCGAAGAAATGTTCTCTAAAACACATGGTATCATTGTACTAGACCTGGTTGACACCCAGGATATGAGTATAGTACGAACGGGGAGTGTGCGTTTAGAGTGTACATTTGCCGACCCATTACCTGAGAGTATTGCACTAATCTCATTAAATCAATTTGAATCCTATTGGGAAATCACTCCCGAAGGCATTGTTCTACTTGACCTTGCATCATGAACTCGTAGGGCGCTAAAATCAATATTATACAGGTCTGAGAGGATATTTTCCACCATAAAGTCGTTCAGACTTGGACTGTCTACGTAAATGTTGGCAAACTGCTTGTAAGTATAGTCGCGATATCTGAACACGAAATATAGCAGCGCATGGAAACCACAGCTTTTAGTCGTTAGATCCTGTACTCTCCTCCGATTTGAATAATAGTTTTCCCACTGCTCTCAATATAGTTGCTAATGTGTGGAGTGTAGAATGTATAGGGTAGGCCGAGAGGATAAAAAAATCGTCTTCATTGTTTGAAAGATGCACAACCAATGGGCGGTATTCACAGTCGACGGACTGCTATTCACAATGATTAGGGTATAGTTGGCATTTTGAATTTTTCCAATGAAGTCCGAGGGTAGACAATAGGAAATGTATTTGGACATGTAGGGGTCCATATTAAATACATGGATTATATGACCAGTCAAATAATCCATGTATTTAATATGGACCCCTACATGTCCAAATCAACTGAACTCAACTTACGAATTTATCGTGGGATCGATTTGAAACCTTTATGAAGTTTTTTTTAAGTGTGAGAGGGGTAAATAGACTTATAATTTAATGTTTGGTTGAAGGGGACAAAGAGAAATTTTCCAGTTCCTCTAAAAAATGTTCTCTGGCTAGGATATCAATATACAGTATATGTCAATAACCATAACCCAGCCAAGGGCAATTAAAGGAAGATAACGTAAAATTTTTGTACAGCTGACATTTGTATTTCTACATCCATCGTTGAAGTAAGCGGCCCAGTATGATTAGTCCAACCTAGTTCGAATTCTTCTAACCCTAAAATATGTAACAAATTCTTTTCCGTCTTTCGGAGCGCCCACGTTTCTACACGATTTTCTAATTGGTTACTTCAGTACCTAAAATTTTTGCAAAATAGTTTTTTTCTGATACAGCAGCAATTCCACAGAAACTCCAAAAGTAATTACGCTAAAAAATCAATTTGCTTGGAAAATGTGATAACTTTTTGAAAATTGTCAAAAATTGCCCAGGAAAAAGTTTAACGCTTTCCAAAATAATGTGGAGGATGGAAAAAATTTCTTTGTTTTTAGCATCAGGAGAATAAATTATTGTGATACAGCAGCAGTGATATTACACTTACCAGAATCACTATTGACCAGTTTTAAAATATTAATCAAAAAAACTTTTTCCACAAAACAAGTTTTTCAAAGAAAAGTAAAAAGCTCCATTGAACAAAAAATGAGCAAGAATAAAATCAAATAATCTACCAAGCGTGAAACTACCACAAACCAGCATCGATAAATAAATGAAACCCAAAACGAACAGAAATGACAATAAATAACCGAGCCAAACTCAAAACGAGCAGAAATTAACATAAGTTGGGCGCAAAACCCCTATGCCTTCCCAAGGCCAGAACAAAATTTGCACTTTACTGGAAAAATATAAATGTTTTTACTTTTATCACCTTAATAAATCAAATAATATTAACATTTTGATTACTAAATATCAGTATATGTATATTAAACTGACAATGCACATTCATTTGTATTTTTTCAGTAAAGTGCAAATTTTGTTCTGTCCTTGGTAAAGCATCGGGGTTTTGCGCCCAACTTATGTAAATTTCTGCTCGTTTCGAGTTTGACTCGGTTATTTATTGTAATTTCTGTTCGTTTTTGGTTTCATTTATTTATCGATGCTGATTTGTGGTAGTTTCCCTCTTGGTAGATTATTTGATTTTATTTTTGCTCATTTTTTGTTTAATGGAGTTCTTCACTTTTCTCTGAAAAACTTATTTTGAGGAAAAAGTTTTCTTAATTAATTTCTGTTCATTTTATATTGACATAGTCTTTTCAGGGAAAAAGAAAATAACACTTTAAATCTTTTCGTTTTTAAGACTTTATAGTTTGGCCTGCTATTTGTATACTGGAGAAACATTTTCAGCAATTTTTAACAACATACACCCTTTTAAAAATCTGGAAACAAATAATACTGTTTAATTTAGTTTCATACCTCCTCTAGTTGACCTGAAATGGAAAAATTGATAACAGTCGCAAAGAAATCTGTTTACTTTCTTAGATAACTTGGATACACTTACGCTATTCTGATTTGGTTAAATTTTGAGAGCAGAAGTAGCCCCGAAAGTTTGAACATAATACCCTCGGTTGTTCTTGGGATACTGCTGAGATGCCTTATTAGGAATTAGCATTATCACAATGCATTTTGATTGAATCCTAAGGCAATATTTAGTTTTTAAACAAAATGGGCAAATGGGAGGGTGGGCGTCGGAGGGTGGGAGTGGAAGGGGGATTATTTGCCCTCCAATCACTTTCGACTATTAAAAAGGGCATCAGCCCTTTCTATTTTCAATCGAATGAGCCGCGTTCGAAGTTCCCACGACGACTCCTGCCATACGAAGTGCCCCGGTCTAAACAACAACAACAACAAAAAATATCACTAATCACTTTCGACTATTAAAAAGGGTACTAGCCCTTTGAATTTCAAATAGAATGAGCCCTTTTTCAAGTTTCTACGACAAAGATTTCAATAAAAACCTTATATGCCCCCAGGGCATAACTTATAACCCTTGCCCTGAGGGTTGTGGGGGAGTGATCTCCTCAAAAACGTATTTTCTATCTGGATACCAACTACGCTGGAAAAAATGGCTATCTCAAAATCTTTTGGGATGTGTTTGGGGGAAGGCTGGGCGTGGGGGGGGGGGGGGGGGGCTAGTTGCCCTCCAAAAACTTTCGACTATTAAAAAGGGCACTAGCCCTTTGAGTTTCCAATCGAATGAGCCTTTTTTGAAGTTTCTACGACAACGCCTTCTATAAAAACCTTGTATGGCCCCAGGGCATTACTTAAAACCCTTGCCCTGAGGGTTGTGAGGGAGTATCCTCCTCAAAAACATATTTTCTATCTGGAAATCAACTACGCTGAAATAAATGGTTATCTCAAAATTTTTATTGGATGTGTTTGGGGAAATAATGGGCGTGGGGGGGGCTAGTTGCCCTCCAATCACGTTCGACTATCAAAAAGGGTACTAGCCCTTCAAATTTCCAATCGAATAAGCCTTTTTTTGAAGTTTCTACGACAACACCTTCTATAAAAACCTTATATGCCCCCAGGGCACAACTTAAAACCCTTGCCCTGAGGGTTGTGGGGGAGTGTCCTCCTCAAAAACATATTTTCTATCAGAAATCAACTAAGTTGAACAAAATGGCTATGTCAAAATTTGATTGCATGTGCTTGGGGAAATGATGGGCGAGGGGGGGGGGGGGCTAGTTGCCCTCCAATCACTTTCAACTATTAAAAAGGGCACTAGCCCTTTGAATTTTCAATCGAATGAGTCTTTTTTTAAAGTTTCTACGACAATACCTTCTATTAATACCTTATATGGCCCCAGGGCATTACTTAAAACCCTTGCCTTGAGGGTTGTGAGGGAGTGTCCTCCTCAAAAACATATTTTCTATCTGGAAATCAACTACGCTGAAATAAATGGCTATCTTAAAATTTTAATTGGATTTGTTTTGGGGCAATAATGGGCGTGGGAGGGCTAGTTGCCCTCCAATAACGTTCGACTATCAAAAAGGGTACTAGCCCTTCGAGTTTCCAATCGAATGAGCCTGTTTTGAAGTTTCTACGACAACGCCTTCTATACAAACCTTATATGCCCCCAGGGCATAACTTAAAACCATTGCCCTGAGGGTTGTGGGGGAGTGTCATCCTCAAAAACATATTTTCTACCTTAAAATCAACTACGCTGAACAAAATGGCTATCTCAAAAATTTTGATTGGATGTGTTTGGCAGAATGATGGGCATGGGGGGGGGGCTAATTGCCCTCTAATCACTTTCGACTATTAAAAAGGGCACTCGAACTCTCAATTTCCAATCGAATGAGCCCCTTTCGAACTTTCTACGACGACCCCTTCCATATGAAGTGCCCTGCTCTAAAAGAAAAAAATAATAAAAAATACATTATACCAACATCGTTCTTATATGCCCTCAGGGCATAACTTAAAACCCTTGCCCCGAGGGTTGTGGGGGAGTGTCCTCCTCAAAAACATATTTTCTATCTGGAATTCAACTACGCTGAACAAAATGGCTATCTCAAAATTTGATTGGATGTGCTTGGGGAAATGAATGGGCGTGGGGGAGGGGGGCTAGTTGCCCTCCAATCACTTTCGACTATTAAAAAGGGCACTAGCCCTTTGAATTTTCAATCGAATGAGCCTTTTTTGAAGTTTCTACGACAACGCCTTCTATAAAAACCTTATATGGCCCCAGGGCATTACTTAAAACCCTTGGCCTGAGGGTTGTGAGGGAGTATCCTCCTCAAAAACATATTTTCTATCTGGAAATCAACTACGCTGAAATAAATAGCTATCTCAAAATCTTGATTGGATGTGTTTGGGGCAATAATGGGCGTGGGGGGGGCTAGTTGCCCTCCAATCACGTTCGACTATCAAAAAGGGTACTAGCCCTTCGAATTTCCAATCGAATGAGCCTGTTTTGAAGTTTCTACGACAACACCTTCTATAAAAACCTTATATGCCCCCAGGGCATAACTTAAAACCCCTGCCCTGAGGGTTGTGGGGGAGTGTCCTCCTCAAAGACATATTTTCTACCTTGAAATCAACTACGCTGAACAAAATGGCTATCTCGAAGTTCTTATCGGATGTGTTTGGGGGAAGGATGGGCGTGGGGGGGCTAGTTGCCCTCC
>JAQQPU010000923.1:65593-85112 GCA_029168905.1 Artemia sp. Kazakhstan ARC1039
GGGGGGGGGCTAGTTGCCCTCCAATCACTTTCGACTATTAAAAAGGGCACTAGCCCTTTGAATTTTCAATCGAATGAGCCTTTTTTGAACTTTCTACGACGACCCCTTCCATATGAAGTGCCCTGCTCTAAAAGAAAAAAATAATAAATAATACATTATACCAACATCGTTCTTATATGCCCTTAGGGCATAACTTAAAACCCTTGCCCCGAGGGTTGTGGGGGAGTGTCCTCCTCAAAAACATATTTTCTATCTGGAAATCAACTACGCTGAACAAAATGGCTATCTCAGACTTTTGATTGGATGTGTTTGGGGAATGATGGGCGTAGGAGGGGGCTAGTTGCCTTCCAATCACTTTCGACTATTAAAAAGGGCACTAGCCAGTCCAATTTCCAATCGAATGAGCCCTTTTCGAAGTTTCTACGACAACTCCTTCGATACGAAGTTCCCCGCTGAAGAAAAAAAAACATTGTGCCCACATCGTTCTTTACTTAGGCAGCACTAGCGCGCTGCCTATGATTTGGGCTCTCCTTAACAATATACGCTCTGCACTTGACTAAGACAAAAACTAATTCTTGTTCTTGTAAGAAATCAATAACTGTTTTATACAGATAATTCTAAAGCACTCCCTATGAAACAAAGAGACAGAAATTCATATTTATAACAAGTTTAGCTAATTCATAGCCAAACTAAGCTCTATAAAATCCCCTTCCTAATATTTTTCTACGATTTAAACTTGTGAAATTCCCAAAAAAGATTATGCTATTTAACCTAATTTTCAGCAGAAGCCTTGTGCTAATGAGCCAAGTATCAAATTTTGGAAATCACAATTGTCATTCAGAAAATATGAATATTTTCACTTGACCATTGTAATTTTTCCTACTTTACAAGGATATAAGTTTTGAATTTTTGGTTTTTACCTTCTTCATTTAGACAGAACTGGAGTTAGGTTTTATCTCAGGGGGGGAAGTAAAGGTATAAGTTGCCCCCCTCCCCTGCCGCACCATCAATGCAGTAAATATTACAGTTGTTGCCCAAAATATTACAATTCAAGTTTGTTTGCCGCCCAGGGAGCTTGTCCCCTGCAGCCCCCCTAGATCCGACCCTGAATTTAGAGTTTATAAAGAATTTGATACACTCAAAAAAAGCTTTACTCATTCTAGCTGCTGGCTGTAATTCTAATTCTCTTGCTTTAGAAGATGTCTTCTAACATTAGTTCTTGAGCAGAAAAATCCTGCCGACCGTCCATACGTTACAAGATAAGGATTAGAAATTTGAATTTTCAACCAATATCCATTTCTAAGCCCATATATTTAGTGCTATTAACTGAATATAGTGCTATAAATATTTAATAAATAATACAGTAATTTTTCTGAACTAAAGCAATTAGAGGAGGTGCAAATGTTTCCGTTAGATGTAAGATTCTAATGGTTTAAATGTATTCAATGAATCCATGCACATGTTAGGTACCACAGGTCCACGTTTTTCGATTGCTGATGAAACATAGCACCGTAGCACCGAGAAAAGGAGGGAGGAGATTTTGACCTCCACAAATAAAACAATTCCACACAAAATGATGACACTTTTTGTAATGACACAGAAACAATGAGCTTTGTGAGCCCAGAGCTGCATTATTATGAATAGTGCTATGTACGAGAATAACACTGCAGCGGTTAAGGTAGGAAATGAGGTTAGCATTTGGTTTTGTATTAAGTTAGGAGGTAAGCAGGGTTGTGTTCTATCCACCTTTATATGGATTATTTTGATGGACTTTGTCTTAAGGAACACAGGAGAGGCAATGGAAGACCACGGAATCAAATGGGGGGGGGGGGGAATTATCATGGACACAGATTATGTTGATGATTTAGTCATCCTAGATGAAAGTGTGAGCAAAATGAATGATATTTTAGAGGTTATGCGAGTTCAGGGTGCTAGAATAGGTTTGAAAATTAATAAGTGAAGATGAAAAGGTAAGGTTGGGCAATGAAAAGATTGATCAGGTGGGCAGCGTCACTTACCTTGGTAGTATTATTAGTAAAGATAGTGGTAGCAGTGAAGAGGTTAAAAGTAGAATAGCAAATGCTCAAGGCTTTTTTTCACAGTTAAAAAAATTATGGAAGAATAGGAAGATAAGCCTGCAAACCAAGATTAGAATAATAGAAGCTACAGTGATGACAGTGGTCAAATATGGCTCTGAAGCATGGGCGCTCCGAAAAGCGGATGAAGATTTGCTAGATGTTTTCCAGAGAAATTGCTTAAGGATTGTTCTGGGTAGCCAGCTGCCCCCAATAGTTCTAATGGCCCCACCCCTGTTAGCTCCATCTGCCCCTTCATAGCTAAGAGGAAAATTCTTTTTTCTTGCCCGATTTCGACATTGACAGCCTACTAGCCAAATTCTTTGGTGAAGAAGCTGTACCGGATGATGACACATGAAGTACCTGTATGGATCGTGGATGTGCTTGATGTAATTCCCCCTCGGTGAGTTTTAACATTCTTAACTGCTAATGGGGGGGGGGGGGTAGACCAGTAGTATGGTTCAACGAAGACCATGGTCGGTAGTAGGGGTCTACAGTGCCGAGGGGTCACGGGACCCTTCTATTGCTCATAATACAACGAGACATTCCAACGAGTAGTATGGTATCTACGACTTCTATACTCACTCTTAACTATTATCGTTTTCATAGGGCAAAGTGTTCCAGTGAGCTAATATACTCTTATTATTCTTCTGGGTTCACACACCAATATCTCAAGGGACATACAACTTCTATGAGAATATTTAGTCATTTATAATGCATGAGGTCCCAGAGAGCAGTGAATGCGAGGGGGATTCGAGTGTGGGGTGACTCCGGCTAGTTTAGCTCCCGCTGTGTTTGATTTAGACAGTTTTGTGCGGGGTCTCGGCTTTGATATAGATTATGAATGGGTAAACCATTTGCCACCTAGTGAGGTCGAGACAGTGCCCGCACCACAAGGTGATATAGGGGAAGCAAAGTGGTGCCGGCTCATCTCCAGTATTACCAGAATCGTTCTTGCTAATAGAAACCGAAACTCTAGAAAAGGAGTTGTTATAATAATATACCCATCGAAACAATTGGCTTTTTATGGTAATTCATAATATTTAAAATTGACTTGTTAAAACCATTCACCAAAAGTTGGGAGCCTGGAAAATTTTGCCTAATTTTCGAAAAGTTTGGAAAACGTCCATTAAATAGGAAGTGACCTTGGTGAAAATGTCACCGTCAAATTCATCGTATCAGAAAATCCCATTTCGAAAAGTTTCAAACCCGTATTATCTAAACAATTACAAGTAACGGATGCGTTTTTTTATTTGTTTATCTTTTATTTATTTTTAGGTTCATTTGAGCTGAAATGATCCTCTTTGGCTAAAGGTCAAAATACTATCGATTGAGAGTTCTGAGATAGTCCATCAGGTTCTAGGCGTTGACCTCCCCCCCCCAGAAAATGCCTTGCCACGGAAAACACCCTTCCCCCCCGGGCGGAAAATAACCCCCTACCCCGGAAAATACCCCCCCCCCCGTGGAAAATAAGGCTTTCCAAATTTGAGAAACTTTCTTTGAGTGTTATTTTTTTTATTTCTGTAGAGGGGGGGGGGGAATTTTGGCACTTGTGTATTATGCGCCACTCACTCAGGTTTACGCTGTGTAAAATTCAAGAACACACCGTTTTTTCGTTAGTTTCTTCGTTACTTTAGAAATAAATTTGGGTTATAGATTTGCACATTAGGGGAGGGGGGTGAAGTATAGCGGGTCTGCATACAAAATGTGTTTGGTACAAATATTCTGCATATTAGATAGATAGATAGATAGGTGTATTTTAAAGCCAAGTATACGACCATGAACACAGTAAAATAACAAAAATGAAAGGTAAAGATAACATAAACATTGATTATCAATCATCATAAAACACTTAAATGAAGCACTACATTAACCTAATAATAGTACTTAATACTTGGAGAAACGGTCATTGAAAAAAAAAACACTTAACACTTGGAAAAAACACTTAAATGAAACATTACATTTACTTTATACTGGGATTTTTTTTTTAGTTAACAAAATTTCCAGATACATCACTGTTCTTCTGTAATTATTTAATGGTCATATACCTAGAAAGAATTGTTTCCTGACTTCAAACTGTCCAAATACTTTACGCCTCCCCCCCCCCTTATGTGCAAATATATAGCCCGAATTATATATTTCCCATATATTCTGTCACTTGTCTTTGTCTTGACTCGCGCTAAGCTGAAAAAAACTAACGAAGAAACCGGTTTGTTCTCGAATTTTACACAGCGTAAACTAGAGTGAGTAGCCCACAATAGACATGTACCAAAACTTCTCCCCCTACGGAAATTAGAAAAATAAAACTCAAATGAAATTCTCAAGTTTGGAAAGCCTTATTGTCCCCGGGGGGGGGGGGGGTATTTACCGGGGGGTATTTTCCGCGCGGGGAGTATTTTCCACGGGGGGTATTTTCCTCGTTTTTTTCCGGGGGAGGGTATTTTCCGCGGGGGGGCGTATTTTCCGGAGGGGTAATCGCCGGGGGGAGGGGGAGTAAACGCCGGCCACCAGTCCATCAAGTCCGAATTATCTAAAAACTATGTAAGTAGCCGTCCAGTCCCAGAAGCCACAATTTTGGGTGGTGGGGGCACTCGTTCTTAAAGACACACATAATAGTCGCATCGTAGTCCATATAAAATAAGTGGTTATTTATAGAAACACATTCTTGAGCTTCATTTAATTGAGTTGATTCATTTGAAGTTCATTAAATTATGTATAGTGTTGTATCATTATGCATCCGCTATTATGGAGGAGCGATAGTGGATTTTTCACGGGTGGAAGGATGCTTATTCTTATGCCCAATTTTTAGCTTTCCATGAACCTTCAGATAAATATGAAATGAGGAGAGAGGAGGGATAGAATTTAATATCTGGTTTCCCTTTATTATGAAAACATATTTTTGGTTAAGTCGGTATTATGGGGTGTCATCCTGTCGCGGACACATTCTAAGTGTACAATACTCATATTATTTCCTGAACAAAAGAGGGAAGGGTGGGCGGAAGGTGACCGGAGTTTACCCCCCGGAAAATACCCCCCCCCATGGAAAATAAGACTTTCCGAATTTGAGAATTTGATACGAGTTTTATTTTTTCAATTTCCGCAGGGCGAAGGAGTTTGGGTACTTGTTTATTATGGGCTACTCACTCAAGTTTACGCTGCGTAAAACTCGAGAACAAACCGGTTTCTTCGTTAGTTTTTTTTTCAGCTTAGCACGAGACAAGGCGAAGACAAGTGACAGAATATATGGGAAATATATAATTTGGGCTATATATTTGCACATAAGGGGGGGGGGGTAAATATTTGGACAGTTTCAAGTCAGAAAACAATTCTTTCTAGGTATATGGCCACTAAAAAATCACAGAAGAATAACAAGGTATCTGGAAATTTTGTTAACTAAAAAAAAGAGAAAATCCCAGGATAAACTAAATGTGATGTTTCATTTAAGTGTTTTTTCCAAGTGTTATTATTAGCAAGACTTGATGTTTAACTCTAGTTTGTTACCACGAACTGTGATAATCACATGTTTTTACTGGCCCTGCAGTTTAACACATATTTAGCCCAACAAGTTAACCCTTCGTTTGTCACTTTTTTGTATAGCTCCTATGGACTTAGGCTTGGCCGTATATAGGAGGGGGAGGGTCAACAAAAACATATAAACAAATTTTTGTCCACACAGAAACCTCAACTCCCCCCCCCCGAGTGAAAATCCTGGATACAACCCTGGACCTAGGGTACTTGTTATTCTTTGTAAAACTCATTATCATACTTATTTGGACGCAACTTATTATCAATGCCCAAAATACAGGATGTTTGGTATTGAAATATCCACATTATTGCTTAAAAAATATGCTTCAAAAATATTATTTAAACTCTGAACTATTCTCAAAGCATATTCTGAGACTGATAGCTAAACATTAAAAAGAAACTATTTCTGAAAACAAAACGCTTTCATCTCCAAATGCACTTGAAACATAAAAAGTAATTTATTGTTTCTAGTGACTAGAAAAGTTCCTTCAAAACAAGATAGGGTAGTCACGACCACTGTAGAGGAATATAAGCAGTACGATCGTCTCCTATATCAACCATTAGACAAAGTCGGACCGGGATGCTGCTCCTCCGGAGAACATATAAACCAAGAGAAGCATAAGCGACATTAGATTTTTTCATGGGTAGGTACGCGTGTAGCATCGGTATTCACAGCCTAGAGAACAGGAAAAGAAATAAGACGAATCGAGCATCTAGTGAATAAGGAAGAATGCAATACGTTGAAGATATAGAAAAGAAAATAATTGGTCAGGCTGTAATAATGCAAAAGGTAAAGATAACATTGGTTTTAGAATGAAAAAAAAAACAAAAAAAAAAACAAAGAACGAATTTACAAGGAAAATCAAGGTAAAAATAAGTTTAATTTGAACAATGCCATAACGTGGTGACAATTGATTAGGAAATTTTACGCTTCGCATTGATTTATCAGTACCATGGTTTTATCAATTATTTCTCAAAGGGAAATTATGTGGTCGGCGTGAATGCAGACTCGCAGCTCAATTAAATTTAGTCATTTTCTTTTTTTACATATGTTTATTGACATTGATTTGATTCTTATTGTCTTTAGCACTGAGCAAATTAAACTAACTGGGTGAGCATTCTAGAACAGGGCTTTCCAGTGTAAAGTCCCATAAAATTTTGGATCTACCACTAAAACGTGTGTTTTTAAATTTACCTCTCATGCATCTTCGCTAGAAAGCAGAAAACTATTAATTTTTAGTATGACCTCTCTGATAGGAGAGAAGGTGGGTTTAAAGAAAAATATAACACGAGGATTCCAGTATACAAAGATGATCATTTTTTGCATTTTTCCTTCTCACTTTGAAAAAAAAACATTGTCACACGAATTCCTACTTTTGGATTGATAGAAAACCCTACTCTTAGAAAAAATAGAAGTGGCAATACTATCACTAAACACTAATAGAAGTGGTACCAATAACAAAGAAAAAATTACACCAATTGCACAACTTTCCTCGGAGGCCATGAGGATCTATCATAGCGTTCTGAACAAAACTTTATTCTTTTTGCGCACTTTATGAAAAACCAAGAAGATTCCAATCCTTAAAACAGAGAACTGTTGCAAGTCCTTGAAATGCCAAATACAGACAGATAAGACAAAGATATTAAAAAGCAGAAAGGGACATTATAAAATTCTGTTAGCTACAACTCAAAGCCTGGGCGAGGGCAATTTCCTTAGAAAGCGAAGCTAATTATGCCAAGACAGCTAAAACGAGAACTGAATCTAAAGAATCAAGAAAAACAAAACTCAACCCCTCACCTACTCCAAAAAAGAAAATCCTAGAAATGCGCATGACTAAAATCATTTGTTTTTGGCATCTGCAAAAGTCTTTTGCATATTAAAGCTTAATAATTAAGCCACAGCAAATTATGCAAGAAATCCATTGGTGGATCTAGTGAGGGGTCATACCCCCTCCCCCCCCTCTGGCTCCAAACATGCCCTGGACAAAACAAAATTTGATTAGCAGCTGACAATAAACTTGGTAACTAGAATTATTAAATAATTTTAAATAATCTTAACACAATTCTGACACACTTGTTAGCACTGGAAGTTAGTGCCGGAAATTTCCGCATTTGCTAAAATTTAATCCAAACGCTCTTTTAGAAATCCTGGATACACCACTCAGTCAAGTCATAAGTCATACCTGTGAGATGGTACAGTAGCGAACCACTTCGCCGGCTCACCCCCTTTATTATTGCTTTCGCAATCATAAATAATACAGGTTCGCACCATTGTCCAAAATTGATCGAGGAACTGAGAAATATACAATGGATAGCTTAAAAAAAGGAAATGGGAGAAACTTTTATACGCACCGAGACTGTAGTCAACAGATATTTTTAGGACGATCGTACTGTTTAAATTTCTCTACAGTGGTCACGTCATGCATAGCCTCTTTGAATAACTCTGAAATATGTCATGACTACCCCATTTTAGCCTTGTTAGTCTGCCCCATTTAGTGTAAAAGATTTTAATCTTTCAGGGAAGAACTTTTTTTTACTTTAATGTTTATTTGGAGACAAAAATGTTTCTTTTCATAAGTTTTATTTTAACCCTAATCTTTTAAGCATTTGATAAATCTTTTAGAACAGAAGAGTAAAGCTCTCTTCTTTTTTAACTGACCAAAAAAATTCGACAAAAAGTAAGACAATTACCAACCCTCAACAATTCATGTTTAAACCAACAAACTTTATTTGTAAAGCTCAAAGCCGAGACTGCGCCTAAGTTTTCTTCTTTTAACTAATAGCCAAAGCATTACGTTATGAATGCCACACCTGTAAAAGAGTGTGTGAATTTCTAAAGGTAGAATATAAAAATTGCAGTTATTTACAAAATGACAAAAATTTATTGACTTAATGACAGATTGAACCGCACAAATTAACGACCAAAGCAAAAAGAGGTAAAAAGGTGATTTCAATGAAAAGGAAATTAGAGAAATATCAATCAACTGGTTTTAAAGTTACAAACTTTGAGAGCGTAAATGCTATAAGAAAGGTACCCGGAACAAAAAGCATAGCAAATACATAAAATATTTCTTCATCGAAAACGTCTGTAAATGCTGGTACTTGATTATAAATTGCTTCAACTACATTTGGCTTTTTACCAAGAAATTTTACACCATCACCACTAGCCATCATCACCTTATAGATCACTATCTCTTCTTCTTCTGGCCAGCTGCAATTGCTCCTTTGTTTGCAATCACTGATTCTTCTTCCCTGAGTACAAGGGGT
This sequence comes from Artemia sp. Kazakhstan ARC1039, assembly GCA_029168905.1. Taxonomy (NCBI): domain Eukaryota; kingdom Metazoa; phylum Arthropoda; class Branchiopoda; order Anostraca; family Artemiidae; genus Artemia; species Artemia sp. Kazakhstan ARC1039. The sequence goes on from JAQQPU010000923.1 coordinate 74,461, forward strand.
TTTACAATAAGATTGAAATGCTTTAGGCTATCTTCTACTGCTAAATTTTCAGCTTCAAATAAAATTGCTTTTCCGTTTTCTGTAAGAAAAATTCATTTTAGCATGAAAGCATGCTAAGATTGAGATTCAGCAGATACTAGTGATTATATTTTACCATTAACAATGGATAATGATAAGAACGAACGATTTAATTGGATATTTCTGACTAGACTACATCAGATAGAAAATTTCACCACAGAGAGGACACCTTCAGCTCACTATTTACATTTTAATTTCTATGCAACTAACGGTTGACAACAAATCTATTGAACTGGCTGTTCTTTTAATAATTTTCTAATAAACTGAAGATGTGCTTTGGCTCAATCTAGGCTTTGATGTGACTATTAGCTTTATTTTACATCGAGGGGATCTAGACTTAGATCATTCCAATTTTAAATTTAGCTATATCGCATCACGTAGGTAGATATAACCGATTGTGAGTCAGCCCTTAAAAGAGTCTTACACTAGAAAGGGCTACGGTAAAAAAAAAGGATTAATTGACAGTTACAACAAACAACTGCGACAAGCAAACAAGACGAATCTGGATTCAGTGGTCTAAGTCTACGCAATCCATAAACTCCTCATTGCATCTAAGTTTGTTTACGTTTCACATGTACGATATAGCATTAAAGTAGGCCCAACACAATAGTAAGAATTGTTATATAAGCTTCCAGAGTTAATAGAATATTTGAGAATACCTCATTCATTTTAGAATTTAAAGCTATAGCACACTCCACCATTAAAAAAAAATATTGCATCACAGTAAACTGTCTACCATATTGTGCTGCAAAATGGTAAATTTGGCCTGAGAAGGGACAAAATGCTTTCAAGCAAAACTGGGAGATAGTCTATGAAAATGAAGAAACTTTTTATAGAGCTTCTGTCTTAGTGTCCTGCTGATCCCTGTTTCAATTCATACTGCTGTGTAGCAGTACATTCATCCCTAAACATAATATTACAGTCTAATCAAAATGAAAGGTTAACATAGAAAATTACTTATAAGATTCATTTGACTGAGTTGTTCATGCAAAACTTCATTCGTTCATTTACAGTACCATTAAATGGGGTTATTTTGAACCTTGTGGGTAATTTTGAACAAACTAATAGCTCCCTTGTGGCATCTACTGGCCAAACATAGTCTCTGTATATCATCCACAAGGTGTCATTCAAACCAGAATAACATCAGGTTTGATATGCGCATTTTTTTTCTTCCGTTTACTACGCACATTGTTACTCTCTAGTGCTGATGAGTCAGTAATATATTTTCCATTTTTGTGTAGTTTGTAAAAAGCGACATAAATGCTTTTAGAGATGTGCAAGGAAGTTTTAGTTTGGCAAACTAATAGACACATACAGAATGTCTAAGATCAGGCTATTACTGATTTCCTATTTCCGATAATTCGAGCTGAGAAGAGCTGTTTAAAGTTCCATCTAATTTCAGGAAAAAGATGGGGCTACTTTGAACGCATGTTCAAAGTTCCCTGCATTTGGTCAATGTTACCATTGTCAAACTTTTCAGTTGTAACTTCGATTTTTTGTAGTGGCAGTTCTGGCCTCTCTTGCTTCCCGGGCCAAAATCTTGATTAGCGCCCCTCCCCCTTGTCTCCCTGGGAAAAAAAGAATAAGCACCCTCTACTTTATTTTTATAAAAATAAAATTCCAAAAATTACAATTGGATTATAACTATTAGATTATTTAATTAAAATTTTGCACCCCTAAAATTTTTGCGCCCTTGGCAAGTACCTCCTACACCCCCCTCTAAAATCACCTCTGATTCTTTGTGTCCCTTTGGACTTGTCGTGCCTGGAATTAAAATATAATTCTACCAGGAAGATGCCCCGAACCTACGTGCGCAAGGTTGAGAGTCCACAATATGACAATTACAATAAGACACTGTTCAAGAAGCTTAAACTGAGCTTTCAAGTGGAAACAGTTATCGTGATATTTCTAGATTCAACATACCTGTTGCAACTCAGAATATCAAGATGAAGAATCTGCATACCAAGAAAATTGGGCATCCCGTCTGCCTTGATCAAGAAGACGAAGAAGTTATTGTGAAAAATGTTATAATCACTGCAGAAAGGGAATTCCCTTTAGTCAGATCAGATATGCGGTGGATAGTTGCAACGTACCTTGACCACGTTAAGAAAAGGATAAACACTTTCAAAAACAACATCCCAGGTCGTGAATGGCTTGACTCATTCTTGAAGCGCCACAAAGACCAATTCACTGTACGAATGTCCAAAACTATTCGAGAAAGAAAAGAAAAGTGACTCGCCAAGACCTTACTGACTACTTTGATGATATTGAATTACCATTAAAGTTGTGCCAGAAGCCAATATTTTTAAATTTAATGAAACAAATCTAAGTGAAAAACCAGACAGAAAAAAAGTGTATATTCAAAAGGGTTGAATATACACTTTAACCCAGAGCGGATTATGAACCAGAGTAAAACTGCAGTCTCACTTATGGTCTGTTGTTCAGCTACAGGAAAACTGTCGGCTCCTTACGTTTGTTGTAAAGCAAAAGATTTGTACTCCAGTCGGAGAAGTGGGGGACCTCGTGGTACTCGATATAAAGTTAACAAGTCCGGTTGGTTTGAAGTCTATGTTTCTGAAGATTGTTTCAGGTCTCAGTTCCTTCCGCACCTTAAATCTCTGCCTGGAAGAAAAGTTGCAATAGGCGATCAGCTAAGCTCTCACTTCAGTGACAAGATTATCAAGGTCTGCAAAGAAGAAGATATTGCTTTTGTTTGTTTAACAGCGAATTGTACCCATTTCTTGCAGCCCCTTGATGTAGCATTCTTTGGCCAGATTAAACAAATCTGGAGAAGAACTTTCAACGAATACAAGATGCAAAAACCTGTCAAAAATTCAGTCCGAAAATAGGTATTTCCGAAACTATTGAAGCTCATCTGGGAGTACCTGGCAAAGAATGATAATATCAACCTTCAAAACGGGATCACAACATGTTTTGACAGAAAGTGTTGCATTGAAAAAATTCCTGATAGGCGATCAAATGATGAAATCCGTGAGGCAGTTGGTGATTCTATCATAACTTTCTTTGAAAAAAAGGCGGTTTGTCACTAATGGTACTGTATCGCGTAAGCGAACAAAGCTTAACAAGGCTCCCAGAAAATCACCAGCTGAATCGAACGACGGAGAAGAAAACGATCTTGAGGATCCAGGGACGAGTGAACTGAAATTTGGCAAAGCTAAAATGAAGCCGAATAAAGGAAAGGGAGTTGGAAAAAGTTACAAGAATCCCTGAATCTCGACTGCTCATCTAACGACGCATCAGACAACTTGCCAGAAAAACTATGAGATTATTCCAGTGAACATAGCTGAGATGTAGGCCAAAACAATGAACATGAGAGTGGTGACAATTCTACTTGTAAGAACGACTCAGGTTTACCAATCAAATGTCTGACTTCTATACTGCGTTTTATGAGAAAGATTTCTTCATTGGGTGAGCAGAAGACTTTCCAGATGAGGGGATGGTGAAGTTCAAATTTTTGGAACGCGTGAGCAATGCTGACTTCAGTCACAACTGGCCTAAAAAAGAAGATGTCAGTGTTGTTGCAAACATACACGTTTTCGCTGGACCACTTGTTCGAAAAGGACATGGCCCCTTCCAAATTGCAGGGCACCCTGAAGTTACAAACTCATATAAAGAACTTCGCAAAGAATACAAATTCTAGCCTTCGCTTTCCCTTGATTTTTCTGCAAGTCCTGTGTTTTTTGTTTTTTTAACTTGATCTTAGTCTAATTTTGTATGTTTCTTTCTTAATTTTTTCAATATAAGCGACCTTTTGTACGTTGAATCTAAGAGAAATAACTCTAAATAAGTGGTTGTCCAAGCTTATCCAAAGCATGCCCAACTATGAACAACTTAGGAACTCACATGAACAGTACATAAAATAAAATGGCATTATTGAAAGTTGGACAAAGTGTGGGTTACTTTGAACACAACTTTCAAAAAAAATTATGGCCACTTGGGAAGGGATAGAAAAAAAATCTGCAATGCCCATCCTCTTCAACAGTCAGAAATACATATGGAAAAGTTTTTCTAAGTTGTGATGTTACCATTTATAAGTTATTGCAGTGGGAAAAAAAGGTACTTTTAGTTTGAAGTTTTAGTTTGACGGGATCGCATAGTTGCTCAGTAAATAGGATAAGATTCGTTACAGGTAGCGGATGGGGATTAATAGGGAGTATCCACCCTATTTTAATGAGCACAGTTGCTCAGTAAAACTCAGTAATAGGGAATGGGTTTACATATAGATTTGTTAGGGTCCGAAGCCTCAAAAAAAAAACAAATTTTTAGGCCATGAGTTTTCCAAAATTCCATGAAAGATCCTTCAGACCACTATGAAGGAAGGGAGAAAGTTTTACAATACATCCTCTTTTTGAGGATGCGCTTTATTATACATTTCAAACATGAAAATAAAGAAGATTATATTCATATGCTTATATGCATATGGTGAGGGTGGGGATCCTCAAACAATATTGGTCTAAACATTTAAAAATTTTGAAACTTCCAACCGAAAAATTTTGTGTTTGGTGTCTTTGGTGTTTCAGACCCCACGCGCCAAAACATATCTGAAAATTTAACATTCAGAACAGAGGATTGATGGTGCATAGCCACTCTCAAATGTTGGATAACCTTACACCTAAATAAGCTCAAAATATTACCCAATAAATATAGTGGGGCAGCACCTTTCTGCACATTTAGGATAACCATCAATATAATATTAGAAAAAACACAATTATTTTCAGACTATTTTTATCTCTGAATGTAAGAACAATGCTATAACTTGAAAAAAAAACAGGACTTAACTCGTATACAAAATGGAGGCTACAACCTCTTGGATTTTTATGCTAAAATTCAACCTTTACTTTGCACCACAGTGCGTCAAGAATGATTTGCATTTGCTTTTAAAAAAACGTCGTCTTCAATTTAAATGTTTTGAAAGACAACTAGTAAATAAAAATGATTTTGGGTACACATGAATTGAATTTCAGTGTAAAAAGGAAGGGGTCATGGGGGTTGCAACAACTTCCTATGTAGATAACCTCTGTTTGTTTTAGGTTTTAAAAGGTAATTTTTTTTATTTATAAAAGTAGGAATGAGTAAAAAAATAGCATTGTGAGTAGGGATTTTTCCATACTAAAGAGAGAAACAAACAGCTCTTTTTTCATGTCACAACTGCTCTTTGAAATTAAAGATTTCTGCTTTATCCTAGAAAAACAAAGAACAAAATTGTGTCCCTGTTGCTATACCAGAGAGAACAATAGATACAAAATTCAATGGAGCAAAGAAATTAGCAATACTTGAAATAAATACAAAAGATCTTACATAACTGGATATCAATTTGTGGTGCTGATTTGTCATCTACTATATCTGTCTTAATGATGCATATTTAGTTGGTTTTTCTTACTTTATACTATAAAGTAACTTTATATTTTTACTCGTTACATGAGTAACGAGAAGCTGCTGCATCTCACCAAGTAGTCCTGTTTTTCTATCCAAGCAGCCGAGCGTACCTTACGGTGGTTTGGCAATCTACTTCGAATGCCCCCGCACTTACCTGTAAAAATGATCTTTGACTTTGACCCTGTCAAAGCTGGTTGGAAGGGACCTCACGGCCGACCAAAAAATCGATGGTCCGACAGCGTATCCGAGTTCCTAGTGATGGCCAATATCTGAGCAAGTGAAGTGCAAACCCTTGCAATGGACCAAAGTGGATGGAGAAGGCAGAGGTCACTCTCTATGTCGAATAGCACCCGGCAGAAGACCTAAGTGAAGTAAGTCAAGATCTTACTTTATCTAGTGAAAAATAGCATATACAATCCCTGAAAAATTAAATCAGATTAATTATGTGCAAGATATGGCAATTTCCTAATAAGAATGATCATTGTGTTAAACTGAATTTCAACTTTTGCAAAGATCCAAAAACACTTTCATCAGCACAAAACTAGTCATTTGCAGGAAAAGGCAAATCTGACTTGTTACAAATCGTTGTCATGATAATATAATTTCAGTTCGGTTTTCTTAATTCATGCGGAAAAAATAGCATAAAAAAATTCTGAAAAATGACATAAATATGAAACTGCATAATAAATGTGTTAGCCTAAATTTCAACACTGGTACACGTTCAGAAACACTTTCATCAAAACGCAGCTAACTATTTGCATGAGAAGGCAAAGATTATTTGCTAAAAACTATATACATCCTGATACAATTGTATAATCAATTGTTATCTCTGAGAAACTCTGAGATGGAATCTCTGTGAAAACACTGGCAATTATTATCACCATGTAGGAGGGTGTTACCAATTACTCCTGTCAGGAGTAAAACAGGAATGTGAACATATGGATAGAAGACACAAGATTAAGCTCCAAATTCTAGGTCAACAAAATAGATTTTGCAAACAACATAGAAGAGCTTGAGTCAAGCAAAAAAATGACTTCAAGAAACCTCTAGATGAGATTATGGTAAAGGCTGACCATCCTGTTCAGTGGGTGAATGCAGAGAAAACCAAATACATGGTAACTAGCAACTCTCCTCTGTCCATTAAATGTAGTGACCAGGATATTGAACAAGAACAAGAGAGAAGATTCCTGGCTTTTGAAAACTCGTGCCTCTGCAGAAAAGTGGAAATCCCCTGGTCAAAGAAGATGACAAACCAGTTCATCTGCAAAATTCATTTTCATCAAGTTCAACAACTTCTAGTGACTGAAATCATAATTGTTCAACAACAGAGAAACTTGGGACAGATCCTCCATATGAATAACCATAGACTCATAAAAGCTGCTATACATTGGCTACCACCAGGAAGGTGTACCTGAGGAGACCCAGGAATAAATTGTAGCTGACCTACCAGAGAAATCTATCCAACCTGCACACCTCTGCTGAACCAAAATGGGAGGGCATTACAGGAGCAGCAAACCCGAGGAATGAAAAGTGGCTTCTCCTTGATGCCCCAGGTGGCAAAGGCAGTCCTAAGGTCTACGGGGTAAGGTAATGCAAAACAAAATTTAGTATTAAAAAAAAAACTCTGAAAAAGAAAATGAATGTGACAATTGTATACTGAACTTGTTAGCCCGAATGTCAACATTGGCAGAGATTCAGAAACACTTCCATCAAAATAAAACTAGGGCAAAGTTGATCTCCTACAAGCAACAAGTCTTAAATGCAGTAAGCTTGGAATCCATCTTGATAGTGCAAAGAAGGATTTGACTACCATAGAACCCTAGGATATGTCCCTAGATAATCCACAAAGACATCAGAACATGATGAATACTATTTCTCTGGTCACTTTCATAAACTGAAGCAATTTGGCAACATGTGTATGGTGTAATTCTTGTTGGTCAATCAGCAACAATTTTTGGTGGTGTTGCTTACACTATCTTGCACTGTAATGAGTTCACAATTGTTTTCAGTTTTTGGCTGGGTTGAATTGTTATTTTTAAATAGTCATAAAGTTTTCTTTTGATTTTATACAGCTTGTGTGTGATTACTATTTTTTGCTTAAATAGACTTTATTTGTTTTCTTTTTATCAAGTGTTAGCTATTTTTCTAGATAATGAAACACAGGAACAGTTGTTAACTGATGGAAATTATAGGAAAATTGTTTCAAAAAACAACTGAATTGATTATGTTTATCAATAGATCAGATTACACAGATTCTAACAAAACCACATTACTTGGTGTAAAAAGAAAAGCTTATAACATCTAAAAGCAAAGTGGTGAAAAAAGACCTGATAACAATAACTGTTTGACATGAATAACTGTTTGACATAATACCTATAAGAGAAAAGGAAAGTTTATAGTTCCTGCAAAGAAAGGTGCAGAGTAGATAAGGTTTTATATAGGCAACAATGGGAAGAGATATTTAGATGATACATGTGTTTCAATTGGGCATGGTGGTTGAAACCACATTAAAAAAGGATAAATTCAAAATATAAAACATCACAAGGGAAATAATTGCAATCTATATCAAATTAAGCCATAATATACAAAAAAAACAGTGTATCAACAAAGTATTTTAGCAGTAAGACCAATATTAAGTAAAAACCTAAACTCAATATGTCAAGTTGATTAAATTGACAGCAGTCATAAGCTATGTAATATGTAAAGACACATGAATGATGATCTTCTTGAATTACCCACTTAATTTCCTGCCTTATTCACAATGCCCACTTATTTAATACTTACAATATAATTTATCATAATGTCATATTTCATTAGGCATTTTTCTAATTGCTTGCATATTACAAATTATTTTCAACTATTTACATTTACTGTAATACATACAATTGAGGACAAAAGGGGCAAATACACTGTTGCCAAAGTTGTAAAGTAATTTTTTTTCATCTTTTTTTTGTAGTGCAACTGCCTCTCCTGCCAGTCAGTGGTGTAATTTTGTCCAAATCCTGGGGGGGGGGCCCAATTTGCCCAAATCTAGTGAAAATGACAGTAACAACTGAAAAATGAGCCATATATTACCATAAAGGTATACTAAAGGAAACCAACCTGTTTCTGTGGATACTTGAATTATCCAGGTTTATCTTAGTTTTGACAAGAATTTTGAAGAAACTAAATATCAGCTAGGGGGAAGGGGGCAAACCGAGATCTGGGAGTGGCAGTTAACCCCCCCCCCCTGCCTCATAGCAAATTATGCCCCTGTTGCCAGTGTCTTTGGATAGATTTATGATCATAGACAGCACGCTAGCACTGCCTAAGTAAAGAACGATGTGGGCACAATGTGTTTTTTTCTTCTTCATTCAGGAGTAATTGAAGGAGTAAACTCCGAAAAGGGCTCATTCGATTAGAAATTGGAGGGGCTAGTTCACTTTTTAGAAGTCGAAAGTGATTGGAGGGCAACAAGCCCCCCCCCCCCACACCCATCATTCCCCCAAACACATCCAATCAAAATTTTGATTGGATGGGCTTGCCCTCCAATTTTCAGATAGAAAATGTGTTTTTGAAGAGGACACTCCCCCACAACCCTCTTACTTACTTAAGGCTCCTGCCGAGGGTTCGGCGTAGAGAACGTGAGACTAGGCGCCTCCAGGTTAACCTATCGCTTGCCAGGATCGCAGCTTCTTCCACCGAGATGTGGGCTTGGATGAGGAATTCATTGGCTTTGTCTTTCCACCTAGTGGGTGGGCGTGCTCTGGGTCGTTTCCATCCGTGTAGGGTGGGATCGAAGTCAAATGCGACCCGTGCTGGGGCGTCGCATGGCATTCAAAGGAGGTGGCCGTACCACCGAACAGTGCGGGGCAAGGGTTTTAAGTTATGGGTAACTAAGGGTAACTAAACCCCCCCCCCACACCCATCATTCCCCCAAACACATCCAATCAAAATTTTGGGACAGCCATTTTGTTCAGCGTAGTTGATTTCCAGATGGAAAATATGTTTTTGAGGAAGACACTCCCCAACAACCCTCAGGGCAAGGCTTTTGAGTTATGCCCAGGGGCCATATAAGGTTTTTATAGAAGCGTTGTTGTAGAAACTTCAAAACAGGCTCATTCGATTGGAAATTCGAAGGGCTAGTACCCTTTTTAATAGTTGAAAGTGATTGGAGGGCAACTAGCCCCCCTCCCCCCCCCCCCCCTCATTCCCCCAAACATATCCAATCAAAATTTTGAGATAGCCATTTTGTTCTGCGTAGTTGATTTCCAGATAGAAAATGTGTTTTTGAGGACACTCCCCCACAACCCTCGGGGCAAGGGTTTTAAGTTATGCCCTGATCAAACAGTTCGTGGTAACGAACTCTAAGTAAGGAGCGACCCGGCTCAATGGTAACCGAAACTCTAGATACCAATAGTTTTTGATACCAATAGATACATCAAAAGAATCAGATTTCAATGCTGATTTCAAATATATAACTTTCATCAAGTTTAGTGCTACCCGTCAAAAGTTACGCGCCTGAGAAAATTTGTCTGATTTTCAAAAAAAGGGGGAAAGACCCCGTAAAAGTTATAGAACCTTAATGAAAATCACACCATCATATTCAGCGTATCAGAGAACCCTACTGTAGAGGTTTCAAGCTCCTATCTATAAAAATGTGGAATTTTGAATTTTTTGCCAGAAGAAAGATCACGGATGCGTGTTTATTTATTTTTGTTTTGTTTTTTTGGTTGTTTATTTCCCAGGAGTGATTGTATCGACCCAGTGGTCCTAGAATATCGTGGGAGGGCTCATTGGAACGGAAATTAAAAGTTTTAGTGCCCTTTTTAAGTGACCAAAAAAATAGAGGGCAACTAGGCCCCCTCCCCCGCTTATTTTTTCCCCAAAGTCACCCGATCAAAATTTTGAGATAGCTATTTTGTTCAGCATGGTCGAAAATATGATATATATGTCTTTTAGGATGACTTAATCCCCCGAAGTCCCCAGGGGGAGGGCTAAAAGTTATGAACTTTACCCAATGTTAACATATAGTATTGGTTATTGGGAAGTATACAGAAGTTTTCAGGAGGTTTTTTTCTGGTAGTGGGAGGGAAGGGTGGGTCGGGGGTTATGTTGGAGGATCTGTCCATGAAGGAAGTTTTCATGGGGGAAGGGGGCGCCGGACTTGCCAGCATTATTTATTGGTTATTGGGAAG
>JAQQPU010000924.1:0-93775 GCA_029168905.1 Artemia sp. Kazakhstan ARC1039
GACCTGCGCATCATCTGCGCCATGCTACACGCGGCACACATCGCGGCGGGGAATACCGTCACCGTCTGCCCTACTCGCAAGCGCAAGCGATAACACAACACAAGCGCCGCGCGGGATACCCTACGCGGCGCTATCACTCACAACGCAATTGCATTTATTATTTCATTTTTACTTACAATCGATTGCACGTATATCGGAAACAATCGCGGATCACGTTCGTTTCTAAATCAGCGACAATCCATCGTTCTCCCCTCGGAAACAATACGGACCCATTTTTTCGGAAATCGAAACAACAACGGGGGACTACTCTCAACAGTCCAAAAAATTATAGCAGTAATTTCGGAATGAATATAACACATTGCCTTAGTATACTATAAAAAATTATAGCAGATTTTTACGAATGAACCTAACACATTACTGGCCCAAAAAATTCCACGGTAAATTGGTAAAAGCACATAACACATTGCTGGCCTAGTACAGAAATTCACACCTATACACGGTGTTCCAAATATCCTATAATCGATTGTACGGACGACATAACGGACATAACACATGACTGACATATCAGACGATAACACATTCCAGAAGCAAATCGAGGCTATCTGTGTGCAGTATCCTATACAACCACTGAAAATGCTACATATCGCGGTTCGGCTTGAGGATATGGGGTATACAAGATTGCGGATTTTGGAAATGATCGAAACATTCGGGAAACTCGGGGCTGTCGGTATTCGTAACTTTGAGCCTATCCCTGTAATGAGACCAAATCCCGAATGGCGTTCTGATCTTATGGACACTGTGGAAAAAGCGGTCAGCAAAGAGTATCCAGTGGATGCTTATGAGCGGCATTTCAATGGGGAACACGGAGCTACGATGGTGCTGCAAACGGATGGTTTCAAACTCACTTGTATTATTCTGGAAAAGGGGACATAACATATTCTCCTACAATCGATTGTAACGGACATTGCAGAAAATTTTGCGTTTTGCTGTGCGAAAAAATATTATGGACTAAATGTGCCAAATACGATATAACGGATTGCATATACCTTCGCAAACTACGGACACATTCATGAACTATACACGGCGTCCTGCGGTCTACCCGTACTACGTGGAATTCAAGCTTTTTGCGGATAAAGAACGAGACATCGTTTATGCCGTGAGTATGAATGCAGCGTACGCGCAGATTTTGACGCGTTTTCCGATTGCTACGAGCGTGACTATATCCCCGGTGAAAATACATGACGACTGAACGTATTCCGTTTCGATTACTGGTCATGCCGTGCTGCGGAGCTATGCTTTGTCACGTCAATTTCCGATTGCCGAATTACTGTCCTGAATGCGGTGCGAAACACATGGGTCAATTGCGTGGTCATGTGCGTGTTCTGGATTACGATGCAACCTTAACTTATGACGAAGGGAAACAACCATGAGTGACGACTACTTTACTGAAATGACGAAGCACTATGAAAGCCTATTTGAGGACGGCGTGTGTCCACCTCTTATACATGACCGTGCCGAATACAACGTGATCATCGCTTTGCCGACCATTGGTTATTGCGAGGCGAAGCTGACGTTCAGCGTATATGAGATTAGGGACCGATTACCTGATCCTGCGATGGCGGCGAATTACATCGCTACGATTACCGGCCAGCTTATTCAGCACATGTCTGAGTTCAGTCTGGATAACCTGCTTAGTGCCAACACGACCGGGGAGGGTTGACTATGGCGACTGATATAAAGTTTGATAATTCGGTTAAACTGTTCGCTGCGGATTTCACGTATATGCGCGGTGGTGTGCGTTTGAAATACTACGGTATGCTGGTGCCTGCTGAGAATTACGAGGATGCCGGTATTGTCGCGCTTCACATGGCGCATCAGGTGGTACCGGACGCCGATGGGATCGAAACAATCTTTATAAGGGACGTGAGAACATGAAAGACGATGATCCGATTATAAACTTTCGCAAGAGCAGCAAGAGCCGACAAGTCTACACAGTGTCAATGCGGCGGTTATCCAGATCGGACGTTGTGCGTTTGTACGAAGCTCTTTCATCGACGCGGGCCGACAGTATGATCGCGCAGAGTGTTCTTTCGTCTATAGAGGCACACGCGGATTTCGATCACCTGCGCGAGAGAAGCTGCGTTGTGGACCTCACTGACGACATCCAGAAAATTCCTGACGAAGACGTATCCCTGCGGGATTATCTCTATGATACCATGTTTTCGCAAGAATTCGAGGACGTGAACCCTTGCCAGCTTTCGGATGCTATAGAATTGGTAGCGCAGTACGGATCGGATTTGTCAACAGAGAATGCGGAGAGGATGGTAGTGGCGATTTTGTCGTATAATCGCGTACACTCTGACGACGACATGGACCTTGGTGCAGGTATCTATACTGTGACATGGAGAGACACTCCTGAGTCAAGCGTTGCGTCTGTCTATATTGACAGTATGGGTTCGCGGTGGATTGCGCCTTCTAATTGGGTCGCACCTGTGAAGCTGATCGAGGTTGCCCATATGATCGAAAAAGCGAGACCTATAATCTAGGTAAGGAATTATCGCTTTCCATCAAGGTCTTAGCGTCCTACAATCGATTGCAACCAACGGAGCCAATATGAGCGAAACACCACTAGCGGACTTTTTCGAGACGAATATCGCGCCGGAATTCCGAAACCTGAAATTCGAACCTGCCATGATCCATGCCCTACGCGGATGCTTCATCATGGGCGCGGAATTCGGTCTGAAAAACATGCAGGTCTTCGATGAAATGCATTCTGAAATCAAAGCGTTTCATGCGATCACCGATCCAAAGGGTAGGGACAACTAAATGACGGACGCATCTATATCGGTCACACACGCGGGCAAGTATTACAGCTTGTCCATCAAGTACATGTCCGAGGTCGAGCTTACTACGCTTGCGGCGGCTATGACGTACTACAGCACAGAGATTACCGATACGCAGTTTCAAAAAGAACTGCGTGATGCGATGTACGAGCAAATTCAGGATGCTGAGTCGGACGAACCACCGGAAGACAAAACCGTACAAGTGAAAGACGCGGACAGGGAGCTTGCTGCCAAGTTACAGAAACTCACAGAGCAACTGAACGACGCGATATACGAAGCGTGTAGTCGCGGCCTGACCGTCGATGCTAATGTTCACGAGGCTCAGTACATGGCGCATGGCGATGTGCCGAGCGTTGCTTTGGAGGTATCCAAAAAGCTATGGTAAACACTCTTTCGCCCAACCGTACGGCATTCTCGGAGCATGGTGACTATACTACCGTGGTCGAGTTGCCGAATGGCCGTCTTGCTGCGGTACACAAATACATGTTCACCTACGCTCTATGCGTGGGTATCGACATGGAAGGGAAATCCCACAAGACGCGATACTGCTACGAAAACCCTATCGACGCCTGCCATGCGTTGTTTCATTGGGATGGTAAGGGCGATCCTCCCGGCCCGTGGATCAAACAGAAACCCGAAGAACGGAGTAATCCGAATGCCTGAGACCAAAGTACGAGACCGTGGGAAAAACCCATCGTGGGATCAGCGCGATCACAGCCCGCAGTGGTACATGGTCATATTTCATGGGGGCGCATTCTCTGCCATCGGCCCTTATGACGAACCTATCGCGTCTAAGACCAATTACATCGACATGGACATAGTGGACTCTATGTCGTGGATGAAACTGCCCAAGTCTGTTCAAGGCACTTACTACTATATGACGCCGGGACAGCTTGAGTTATCAGAATTATGGAGGCCGTAATGGTGCCTGCACATGTAATGGTCATCGCTAAATTTCTTTATGACACGAATTACCCAAACCTATGGGATGAATTTCAAGACGCACCGGATAACATACAGGTCAAATGCATCCATAATGCGTACGCCATAGTAAACGACTTGGCGGAAAACGGTTATAGCGTTGTGAAAATGTAATCATGCTATACGAGGTTACATTGATATGTGAGCATCCCGACTGTACTACTGACCGGAACAAGATGCCTAAAGGCACTTTTTCGGACATGCGGATCGGGCGCGCGCATCTTGAGAGCGAAGCAACGCAAAAAGGGTGGCGTAAGGTGCGACCGTCCATCGTCATGATCGAAGGTCAGCCTTATATGCGTCAGGTTGTTTGGCTTTGCTCCGCATGTGCAAAACTAGGTTACCCTAAATGAGTCTAAAACGACCCTTATGTTTAGGTAGGCGCATAAAGGTTGCTCGTGCCTTGCTGGGTATGACGCAGCAAGAACTATGCGACCGTATAGGCGTAACACCGCAGACTATGAAACGTGTCGAGCGCGGCGAAAGTACAAAAAAGACACGCAACAAAGCGATAACCGAATTACAAAGTTGCGGGATCATCTTTCTTTTGGATGGGGCTAGGTTAGGCAGATAACCTTACAATCGATTGCACCTACAAATGCAACCTAGGAGACTAGAATGACTAACCAACAGCGATGCATTGGCGTATATCCTGTTAACGTTCAAGTAACCGATAAATCGGGTGAGCGGCGGGGCGTTACCGTTGAGCGATCACTCTGGCGTGGACAAGGCGGTTACGTCATTAGCTGGCGTGGCCAAAAGTACAAGGTCACCAAGGTTAAAGGGCGATACACGTGTCACGTCAACATGCAGGAAAAGCTGCCAAGCAACTCGCCTGAGTCTATTCGCAGTTCACTACCTCCGCTTCCACCGGCCAAGAGTTCCATGCTCCAATAACTGCGGTATTGCCAGAAACCCTGTAACCACGTACTATTTACTGACTACACCCAACCACAAGGAAAACTCCATGAAGACTAGCTTTCACGTTCATGCCAGCAAGCGCCGCATCGTTATCGACGCCGACAATGATGCGGAAATGGCAGACATCGGTTCCGCACTCGAAACAATCTCACCTGAGACAAAGGCCGCTGTCGATCTTATCGATCTTGGGAACAAGGTATCCAAGAAAATGGATAAGGTGAATGCGTGAGCTATCAACCGTCCATATCCGTTGCCGTTTGTCCGTGCTGCGAAAGCATATGCGGTAAACCGGCTTTGCGTCGTAAGGGTTTTTTAGAACAATACGTGCGTCTTGAATGTAAGTGCGGTGTAAGCGGTAGCTGGCAGCGAACGCAGTACAGCGACTTGAACCTTTGGAACCGTGCGGCAATCGGATGGGCTTTTGTAGCCGGTGAGGTTGAGCGTCCAGACCCACCCCGCCCTCACCGATAATCTGGGAACCTTACAATGACAAATGACTCACAAGGGCAACGCACTCCGGTAGACCTTGCCGAAGCTGAGTTGCTTGCCGCTATGTTGGAAACTTACGCGGTTAAGTCGGCACCACTTGATGAAGGTACGAAGCGTCGGGTTGTACGCAAGTTCTTTTTCATGAAATACCAGTGCGGCTACGATGAGCATACATCGATTGAGAATTGGTGTATCGATGGCTTGGCTAACGGGTGGCAGATGCCTTCTGCGCCGTGGTATTTGCGATTACCCTTGGTACGGCATGTGCGGGCTTTTTACCATAGCTACCGCGCACAGACTCAGTGTGAAATGTTTGCGTCCGTGGGCATAGGCATGGGTATGCCTCAATACGACCGCTGGGTGATTTACGGAATTACTCACGGCTTTGAACGTAACCCGTAATATCCGATTGCTTAAAAGTTAGCGGCGCGGTATACTAGCGCCGTTACCACCCATACCATTAACGCGGAGCCAATCATGGCATTACAGCTTGTCCACACAGCAGAAACCCGTCCGGTTTCTAAGCCTGCATACACCCAAAGACTCGAAAACGCCGATGCGGTGATGCAGCACTTACGCCTAGCGATGTGCGAGTACGATCCCGATGCGCTGGCCCATATGGTCGGCGTTTCCAAATCGTGCATCATGGCAATCCGTCGAGGTTCTACCAAATGGCCTAGGCCGAAAACTTTCTTCGGTCTGTTGAAGGCTCTTGATATGAGCCTCTACATCCGGCGAAACTAAACCTACAATCGACTGCAAGGAACAAACATGTCTCAGGTAAGCCGACTCGACATCCGTCGCATTGCGCACCACACTCGTGAACTCGCGGTGGATCAGGACGAATACTCAAACCTGTGTATCAGGGATGAGGTCGATGACTTTGGCGATAACATTATGGTATCGGAATGGTCGCCAACACCCAAACAGCTTGAACAGCTTAACGCTGGCGGGAGTATTTTTCTTGGAATAATGGGTACTGTTCATCCCGCAGTTATGATACTATGCGGGCCTAGGACAGTAACCGAGGGAGTGAGCGGCTATGACGAATACGCCAACGAAGGATGAGAAAACCCGCTGGTATTACGAACAGCGCACCATAACAGGCACATGGTCGCCGCGTATTGACCATAACCCTGCAATGCCTACGGAAAAGACGATTGACGGTGAGCGTAAAATTCGCGCGGTCACCAAACTGAAACCCACCGATCCCGATAACCTTCAAGAGCTACAGGCACTTTATGGCACCCCGGAAACGTCAGATAGTAATAGGCGACAAAACCGAGCAGATCAAAGTTCGGCGTGAGCGTAAGCTTGAACAGGAGCAGTTGCGTAAAGAAAAAGAGCGGAGACAAAAGGAATTAGAATGCTATACTAATCCTTTTCTGATGCCGCTGTTTACTGGTGTTCAGGAAGCATGTTACATACATCCCACAGATACCCTAAATCTGAACGGACTACCTCTGTCTTACGTCACTCGGAACATCGAAGAAATAAGCGGCCAGCCACCCGAGGTACGTATACACGCGGCGATACCGGAGCAATACGCAAGGACTGTCGTATACGACCGCATAAGGTTCTTGATCTATGAACGAGCCACTTATTTTGTCGAAAATATACAGCGCGAATCTCAAAACTATATACCACTAGATAGGGATGGCAGCTTTGCGGCTCAAGCCTCAAATGTTCGTAGGGATATTCTGATTGCGATTACAGGTCGCGCACCAATACAAAACCAGCCCCTAAAAAATTGGCTTTGAATAAAGGCCCTTACGGTGGTATACCTGAAACCCTCGCAAACATTGGGTTTTATCGATGCCTTTCAAGAAACGAACATCGCTACCTCCTAGGGTGGTACATCAGAGGCCACGCACCGGAGACTACAAGCAACCGGGCGTACCCATCGAAGAACTTATCAGGCAGTACGACCGTCTATCGTCGGACGCCGATTGGGATGATAACCCACAACTTGCCGAAGAATATCGCCGCAAAGCCGAAGCGTACCGTGCTAGGCTTGCCGATGGTGAACTCTATGAATTGGAATTCTAATGACTGATCCTGAAAAAGTGCAACTCACCGACCCCAAGGTACGAAACCTCGTTGCCAAGCTTATCACCAGCCTGACGCGTGTACTTGGCGGTGGTATAATCGTTTCTGTTGTCATCGAACGCGGCGGCAAGGCGAACGTCATCACCAACGCCACTGACTACGAAAAGTTAGGCGTTACCTTACAATCGATTGTAGCGGATGAAACAGCCAAGTTTCACGAACTCTCATGAGCGGCGCAATACCACGTCAAGCTTGTGAGCTATTCGTAAGCGACATGCGAATGGCCCTTGCCGCAGATGATAGACGCGCTATGCGGGCGCGGATAACCTTATTCGAACTCATGTATCTATCGGAACCGGAGGAAAGCCGAGTGGCCTCACCACATTCACTACGTCTCGCCCTGAAAATGGATACTGGCGAGGTAATCATCTGCGATGAATATGATCCAAACGATAACGGCAGAGTGCATATTATCCCCGCACACCGCTATGCTCACTTTCACGCTGACACTATGGTGCTTGAATACTCCAAAATGTCTTTGGACGTTGAAAAGATACTTTACAAAGGCCGAGAATGGCCCGACGATGTACCGGGACGTGCGCCGCCCCAGCTTATCGGTTACTTTTTGGAAAAGGAAAAACCATGAAAATGTCCATCGACCAACTCGCTCTTGAACTGTCCGATGCTCTGGAAATGAGCAAGAAAGACGCAAAGGCTTACACCCAAGCGGTGTTTGAAACTATCGCGGAAAACATGGCCGATGGTCATGAAATCAACATTCCCGGCTTTGGCAAGCTTCGTGTTAAGCATCGTGCTGCCCGCACTGGCCGCAATCCCAAGACCGGCGAAGCGACCGAAATCGCGGCCAAGACTGTGCCAAATTTCCTCCCTGCAAAGCAACTCAAGGAACGGGTGAACGAATGAAAGAGCCTTATATCTCTGTAACCGGCATCGCGCAGGCCGAGACCGAAGCCGCGTTCTGCATCCAAAACCCCAACTACGTCCTCAAGGGGGCTTCCGTTCAACACACCGGCGATTTGTGGGTACCCAAGTCGAACATTGCTGCTGACAGTGAAGACGAAATCGAGGAAGCCGTTCGCGGTGACCAAATCGAGATATTCGTTGCTAAATGGTGGATGGAAGAACAATGATTGCCACGCAAGAATGGACGCACAACCTTCCTGTGATGCAACAAACTGTGTTGCTTACGGCAGTTCGCGGCCCAGACGGTGTTGCCAAATACCACCCGTGTAAATACCTGCTGCGCTGGTATCGTCGGTGTGTGCTTATCGGCGCGTTGGATCATAACGTGTTCGAAAACCCTTATGATCCTCGTGGCGGTTCGTTCACGGGACCAAGTTTCAAGTTTACCTCTGGTGAAGACCAGACTTACCCAAACCATCGCTGGGAACGACCGATGCAATCGATTGTAGCGGATTACCTGCGGTCTCTTGATGAGCTACCTCATCACTTTCAATTGCACTTTCTACACGCTTCTCAGATTGTCGGCTACAAACACCCTACCGTACGTATACGCTCGTGGTGGAACGATCTTTATCGTATGCTGGTGGATGACATGCACCTTAACATCGAAAGCGAAGAAGACATGGACTTTCGCCTCGGTGACAACGAAGCAAACTGGCGTAGTAAGTCACACGCCGCAACACAGGATTAAGATTATGAAAATGATCATTGGCCCGAAACAGCTTCAACTATTCCTGAAACGTAAAGGCTTCTATGGTGGCAAGATCGATGGACTTTTCGGCCCCAAGTCTATCGAAGCTGCGGCCATGCTTGTGGTATCGGAAATCGGATCACAGCCTACATGGAGTGCCGAACGAACGGTTATGGCGGCGTCACAGATCATGATCGAATACTTTGGATTTGAGCTTGGCGTGATCGATGGCCTTTACGGACCTTCGACCGATTACGCTCTTGAGCAATTCCAAAACATGCTTGTCGATGCGAACATTACATCCGAGGAAGAACGTTCGCAGCAAAACACAGTATGGCCTACTTACGATCAGATGACGCGGTTCTACGGCCCGGTCGGACAGAACATCGAACTCTACAATTTGCCGTACAAGATGCGTCTTGCTTGGGATACGACCGAGGTTGTTACTCGTATATCTCTGCACAAGAAATGCGCGCAGAGTGCATTGGAAGCACTTGAGGCGACCCGTGACCACTACGGCATGGACAGTATATCGCAATTACGACTCGACCTGTTTGGCGGATCATTCAACGTACGCAAGATGCGCGGCGGCACCAAGTATTCTACCCATTCGTGGGCGGCGGCTATCGACATCGACCCTGCGCACAACGCTTTCCGGTGGAACAATCGCCGTGCCTCGCTTGCGGGGGAAGAATACGAGGTTTGGTGGGGTTTCTGGGAAGCTCAAGGTTGGGTATCGTTGGGTAGAGAGAGGAATTTCGATTTTATGCATGTGCAGGCTGTGAGGCTATGAAACCGCTCAACCACAACAAAGAATTACGCGCAGCTTTCATGTTGCGCGTATTCAAGCACCATAACGGTTGCTGGATTTGGCAGGGTAGTATCTTTCAACGTGGAGGGTACGGCTGCTGCACCATACGGGCATTCGGTATTCTAAGGAAACGCGCCCACAGGGTAGCGTGGCGGATATTCAAAGGGGAACTACCGGATGATGTGGTTTTGCGGCATAAGTGCGATAATCGCCTGTGCGTAAATCCAGATCATCTGATACCGGGAACTCAGACCGAGAACATAGCAGACATGGTAACCCGTGACCGTCAAGCAAGAGGATCGAAGCACAGCCAATCAAAACTATCAGAAGCAGACGTACTTGCTATCCGTATCGATCCGCGACTGCAAAAGGAAATAGCGGAAGACTATGGGATTAGCGTACCAACAGTAAGTCAAATAAAACGCGGCCACACTTGGACGCATACCTAACTTACAATCGATTGCAAGGAACTACGCATGATCGTCAACCGTATTACACTACTGAACGAAGCACCTATTGTCGGCATGATGGAGCAAAAGATGCGCGACAATGGCGTGTCTTACGGTTTATCAGAAGCGGGTTACGATATTCGTCTGAAACAAGACGTGCTACTGCATCCGCTCAAACGTTTCACCATTGCCAGCGCAATCGAAGAATTCCGTATGCCTAGGAAGCTTGTCGGTATCGTGCACGACAAGTCTACGTTCGCACGTCGCGGCCTATCTGTATTCAACACCGTGATCGAACCGGGTTGGCATGGCTTCCTTACACTTGAACTTGTCTACCACGGATTTTGGCCCTTGCGTATACGGGCCGGTACAGGTATAGCTCAAGTTATATTTCATGAAACGACCGACCCTGCGGATTACGGAGACGGCAAGTATCAAGGGCAACCTGATCGACCTATCCCCGCACGTTTTGTGAGATAACCTAATCGGCGCTTTCTCTCCAGATATTCGGCGCTGATAACGGGGCGGGCCATTATTGTTCTACAACTCTAATGCTGGGATGAGTCACCCGCCCGCCCCGTACCATTCATGAAAGGCAAGCCATGCCCTTTAAAAAACGTGCAGTTAAACGCAAACCCCTCAAGAAATTGCCAAGAAAGAAAACTCCGCACGAGAAAGAGTGCGCGAGGCTTCTTGCTTTGGTAAAGAACGATGACGACTTTAGTTATCTTGAAGCTATGTCCGCTATCGTCGGTCTCGACGTTGATGCCCACATGTTTATTGAACACGTTATGGCGCGGGCCTCGACTGAAATTACCACATTACAAGACAATGGTCCTTATGCAAAAGGGGCAACGTACCGTACCTGCATGACCTACATCGACCGGGAAAAGCCTATGGTTAACGGTCGGTACCCAAGGGTGGCAGTCGTTAAATCATCGACACGAATTGTCCATTCGCTTATCATAACTTATATCGAACTTTGCAAACATGTCGGACGTTTCGTATGACAAACGACTTAGTAGACTTTAACGCTTTCGAGCGACATGCGACTACACAAGCCCCAAGTTACGCCGACCTTAACTACTGGCAAGGTAAGTACCACATGCTATTGGTGCACGATGAGCCGCACTGGCACAGACGACACCCGCTTGTGTTCAAACACGCCGCCGAAAATCCTTACCATGCGGTCGTGTCGGCAAGCGCCTACGTGTTGCGGTATGGTAACTTTCGTGGTTACGAGCACTTTGCTTCGGTGTATTTCAATCCGCACAGCAGTTTCGATACCGGCGTAATAGTTCATAGAGAACGTACGCGCACCCATATCGAACACGGCAGATACGTTACTGACTGGTACGTGGATGTAGCCAATCTAAAAGAACGTAACGAAATGGAGCAAATGTTTCGGGCGGCGGTCGGTGTACTTGTCTCAGCACAAATTGACCGTGGCCCGCCGTACTACCAATTTCTTATAGACAATAAACTAAATATCAGGAGAAAAACGGATGGGCTTCAAGCGCAGATCATCTGTACCGACTGACGAAGCAACTCATGCCTCGGAGCATGAAGACGATACAAGCTCTGCACGTCACCCGCACCTATCTGGTTTGCGTCAAGACGTATACCAATTCGTCAAGGAAAACCCGAACTGCACACGTGAGGACGTGAGTCGCGGTATCAGCCTCAAGTCGTCTACGGCTACCGCACGTATCAAGGAATTGATCGATGAGGGTTACCTATTCGAACCTCTTGGCGTACGTAAGGAAAACCGAACCGGCGTAAAGGTTAGGGTGCTACACGTAACCGACCGTGCCGAAGGGGGCAAACCGCTCGACCGGGTGCGTGTCGAGGTCAAACTTACAATCGATTGCAACGGGGTCTACGGAGCGGCTGCGGAGGTCGTCGGCGGGGAACGCCAACGGGGGCCTACCTATGTAATTAAACGGCACAATATAAGCGTTACTGCACCCCATCCCGACGAATACAAAGAGCGTATATCCGATAGCACGGTATCGCGCGTAAACCGTACTGAACTTATGCGAAATGCGGACGATATTATAGACGGAACAGCGACCCCTGTCGATGATTGATTTCTCGTAAAAGTTGTCTATATTGGAGGTAACCATTCCATAAAGAGGCAACAATCATGTCGCAAGCAAACAGACCTTACAAGTACGGTGTAATTGGCGTTCGGGACTTAATGAATACTGAGTACACCAATTATGAGTATGTTGTTCGTGTACTCGAAAATCATATCCGGCGGCAAGGTCATGCTTTCCATCAGATACATATCATAACTGGCGGCGGGCAAGGCGTTGATCAACTCGTGGTCCGCTGGTGTGAACTAAAAAAAGTGAGCTTCGAAAAGATACCGCCAAATATCAAGGAACTCGGTAATCCCGGTGCCTTTGTGGCTAGAAACAACACCATCGTGTCACGCTGCGATGAACTTGTGCTGTTTTGGGAAGGCCACGTCCGCTGGATGCTCGAAAGCGTTGCTACTGCGGCCCATATGGACAAGTGCTGCACAGCCTATCCCCTGAAATAACCCATACCATGAGGCAACCATGTCTGAGAAAAAGAAATGGGCGCACCGCGATGTTCGCGCGCCCCGTCTTCGTATCCTGATCGATCCCGTCTATGTTCAAGTATCGAACTTAGGGTCAAGCTCCACCTACAACAAGTACGTTTCAATGGTCCGCGAACTCGTAAGTCGCGGGCATTTCGTTTACTGGATGCTGCCTGACGTAGAGTACCAACCCAACGAGATAGAGGATCATCCTCACGTTGGCGTTATACGTACCTCGTACATTCAAGATCAATTCGTTATCGACGGCTTGGTTACGGATAACTTTTTCAACATGTTCAACCGCATTGCGGGCAAATACCATATCGATGTCATATGCACGTCGAGAACGGGCGCGGCTTCAATGCTCAAACGGACGCTCGAAAGTCCAAGGTTCCACGACAAAGGAACGAATTACACTGACAAGCACTACGGGCTACCGATGGTGGTCATCGAAGAATTCCCGCAAACACCGAAGCGGTCGCACGTTGGTGAAGCTTACTGGCTTAACCAGTGCCAAGGCTACCTTACAAGCGATTGCACCGTCTTTATCTCTGACCATAACCGGGCTGAGGTAACCGAGGGGATGCAGGGTATCTATACCCACAGTACAATTTCCAAATTCGTAGATAGGACAGTAATTACACCTTCGGGCATCGAAATTGATGAACTGGACAAACTTTATCAGCGTGATCGATGGAAATCAGAGCGGGGTTTCCGCGTCATTTCCGTTGGCCGTATCATGGGCGTGAGCTACCGGGAACATCTTGCATGGTTCGATTACCTGTTTAAGTCAGGCGTGGACGCCAAACTCATCGTATCGCTGTCAGGCGGTCTAGGCGGTCCTATGTCAAAGAGCCTTACGAAGCTCGGCGTCAAATTCGACAAGGACAATCCTCAATTCCAGTTGATCGAAAACAACCCGAGGCTTTCGTTCCTGAAATTGCTGCGAACCGTACATGCGGGCATCGCCCCTATGTCCCACCTTGATTGCCCTGTGGGTTTGTCCGAGGCAATTTACATGGGTGTTCCGTTGATTATGCCGATTGCGGACTATCAGCAGACGTTCTTCCCCGACTATCCTTTCGTTATTAAGTCTTCTGACAAAGCTGCGTTGCTAATGCATCTGCGCGACATCAAAAACGATCCAGAATGGGCGCGGGAACAGATTGAACCTTGGAGACAGAAGATTAGGGAGACATTCAATGCGCCGGTCAACATCCGCGAAATGTGCGACAACTTGGAGCAGGTTGCCCGCGATCCATTACCCCGCTTCAAAACCTCCGGCGCGATACTTGAATTTCTGTCAGAACTCAAAGGTGAGCGATATACATTTGGCGATGTCGTGGAATACCTGCGTGAGTGCGGGACTATGGGTATCAGCATTGGCGACCTTGGTATTCGTGCTACTTGGACATACGGTCGTGGTACAATTCACCATGCAATGCGTTATTGTGGTTACGTTGATTTGTGTGATACACCAGATGAAGTCTTTGTCCGATCTGATGTATTCGAAAACATGCAGAAGGATAAACCGAGAAGGCGCAAATTCAGGAAACGAAAGATAGCGAAATGAGACTGCCCGGTACCACCCGTGATCTTGACACAATCGAAGCCCACGTGGAGCGGCTAGAGTACCACACCCTTTCTCTTTGGGCCGCTGATGGCATGGTGCTGCACATGCTAAAGGATGGGAAAGGTCACGAACGTCGCGGCCTTCTACGCGATATACGTAACGACATTGGAGCAACTATATCGAGTGTACGGGCTATGGAGAGAGCCTTACAATCGATTGCAACAACCGACGCTTCACCCGATGAAATGCGCAAAATTGCGCTACGAGCTTTAGGAGAAATCAAATGACCGACTATCAACCGCTTAAAAAGCACCAACAGATCATCGTTGACGCTGTACGTACCGTGGTGCCTGACTTTAAGCCGGATATGGAACAGCTTGCGGCTATGGATGTTGCGCTGAACCCCGAAGACGTTGCGAAGTACATGCCGGAGCAATATCACAGCTTCGTTGAGGTTCTTTGCCGGGAGCTTGACGTTACGCCGGAAGCAATCTCTGACAAGATCGTGACGGACAATCTGACCTACAACAAACCTATCAGTCAACACTCAAGCGTTGCGTGGAAACTCATTCGCGCCGAAACCGGGGAGGTAATGTTCCGCGATGCTTTGAGCCGTACCGAGGGCGATGAGTTGGTAAAACTCTACCGCGAAGTATTCGACCGCCTGCCTGACATGGACGGATACAAGTATTGGGCCGAATTCCGCGACAAAGAGGGTATGGACGCGGTTCGCAAGTTCTTCAACACATAACCGCAGGCAAGGACACATATCATGGCACGTAAAACAACAAAGACCAAAACCGACAAGAACCACCCCGATCTGGTCTATCTCAACATCGAAGACCTTTTGCCCGATGAAGAAAATCCGAACGAAATGGATGAAGCGACATTTGACGCTCTTTGCGAAGAAATCGCGGAACAAGGTTTCGATGAACCTATCCATGTTCGACCCCATCCCAAGATGAAGGGCAAATACCAAATCAGTTCAGGCCACCATCGTACTCGTGCCGCGATGGTCAATGGCCTTGTCGAAATCCCCGCAATCGTAAAACATTTCTCTGACCGGGAGCAGAAGGTCGCACTGGTCAAGCGTAACGCACTGCGCGGGGAGCTTAATAAGACCAAGTTGACCGAGCTTTACCGCGACTTAGCCAAGGGCAAGGATGCGAAGGTTGTTCAACGGGAACTCGGTATCACCAACCCCAAGAAATTCGAAGCGATGATCGAAAAGATTGCTTCGGAGTTGCCGCCAAAGCAACGCAAGAAGCTTGCCGATGCCAAGGAAACGATCAAGTCCGTTGACGACTTGTCTTCGGTCTTGAACCGTATATTCAAGGAAGCCGGAAGCGAACTCGACAAAGGCTACATGGTCTTTTCTTTCGGCGGCAAGAAGCACCACTACTTCCAGATCGATGACGCCACCAACGCAAAACTTGAAAAAGTCCTCAAACACTGCGATGATACAGGCATACCCTACACCGAATTCATGCAATCGATTGTAGCGGGTATCGATCTGGACAATACCAAGGTCAAAGCCAAACCAAAGGCAAAGAAACGCGTCTTTAAGAAAAGGACAAAGTAAATGGCTAAGGTGCCTCGTAAGAAAACCAAAACGATCCGTCGAAAGCGCCAGACCAAGGTGCCGGGGGCCGAAAGCGCGGCAGAACGTCAGGCTCGTACAGCGGTTGCTTACATCACCGGGCATCCTATGTATCCCGCGATCCTGAAAGCCATCCGCGCAGGTACGCCTAACAGCGCCATTGCCTCGCACTTTATCTCTATTGGTGCTTTCGAGGTAAACCAACGTACGGCGGTCGGCTACTTGCAGTATTTCAGGAAAGCGCAACCCCGCCTCTGTATGCCGCAGGAGGACACTACGGTTGATAAGCATGGCCGCACCATGCCCGGTATTGATCACTTGTTCGACGGCAACACTCTTGTTGTGAATGAGGAAACGGAGCTACTGCGTCTCATCGCGCTACAGAAAGCACGACTTGGTATCTCGTTCGAGAGTGAGCGGGAAATCAACATGCTGATGCGTGACAGCCGCAAGGAAATCGAGGAACTGCGGAACCTCATCATGGACTTGGCGAAGCTGCGCGGTTTGGTCGGCAACAGTTTCGATGTCAATCTTCACGGTTATAGTGAGAATGTCAAAGACGACCTCAAGGGCATTCAACAAGACGAAACTCAACGCAGCGTGGTGACCAACCTTGTTGCCCATCTGAGGAAAGAACTTGTCGCAGCGTAAGATTGATTTAACGAAGAAAAAGCGCGCTCGTCGGCACATTCAACGTACTGGCGGGCGCGCTGTTATTATTCGTAATCCCAAACCTACGGGTCTAGGACTGTCTGTCCCATCCGACGAGTTGCGGAGGGAGATAGAATTGCGCGATACGCTACGCGCACTGGAAAGCGAAATTCGCAGCATCACTGACAAGACGTTGCGGCAGCAATACGATCATGCGTTGCTTGAGGTAGGTAAAGACGGCGATCTTGACCATCTTCTGAACCTCACACGCTATGTTCGCGGTGTCGTACCTCTTGATGAATTCCTGCATTCGGGAACCTACCTTGGTATCGATGAAGACGAATTATTCCCCGGTGTGACCGAAACCTTACATGCGCTTGAGAGTGAGGAATACGTCGAGTGCGTGATGAAAGGTGCCATCGGTGGTGGTAAGACAACCACAGCCAACTTGGGCATGGCGCGGCAAATCTACAAAATCTCGTGTATGCGTAACCCGCAACAGACGTTCGGCGTTCAACAGCATTCGTCTATTGTTTTCACTATCCAATCCGTTCGCTTGAACACAGCAAAACAAGCCGTGTTTGAGGAAATGGGCAAGTTCTTTAACAACTCACCGTATTTCAAAGAAATCTTTCCGTATGATCGACGCATTACATCGCAGATGCGTTTCATGCGGCACAATGTTCAGGTATTGCCCGTGTCGTCTTCGACCTCTGGTGCAATATCCATGAACGTTATCGGCGGGCTTCTGGACGAGGTTAACTTTATGCAACGCGTAAAGAACTCGAAGAACGCCACTACCGATGACGGGGAGTTTAACCAAGCCCGAGAGCTTTATCTTACCCTTTCCAAGCGTCGTCGTTCGCGCTTTATGAATAAAGGCAAGCTGCCCGGTACGTTGTTCCTTGTTTCGTCGTCGCGGTACCCTGATGACTTTACCGAGGAAAAGGCGCAGGAAGCCGAAATGTGCGGTGGGGACGATCCCGAGATTTACGTCTACTCTAAATCGCTTTGGGATAGTAAGGGACGCGACCGTTACGACTCAAAAAGCTTTCGTGTTCTGGTTGGTAACGAACGCACACGCTCACGCATCTTGGACGATGAAGAAATTGTTAACGATCCCGAGGTAGATATTATCGAAGTACCCGAGGATTTCAGGGGCGAATTCCAGAAAGACGTGGACGGGTCCATTCGAGACTTTGCCGGTCGCACCACCCTCGCCTCGCGGCCCTTCATCCATAACCGTGAAAGCCTATTTGACTGCATGTCGCTTGCTGACGCCTATGCGTACCAAAGTGCTTACCCAATGCAGGAAATCGACCTTGAGGTTAGCGTTCCGACCATCATGCCAGAACGGCTACGTATGGACGTGCCTACCATGCGTGTCGCTCATATCGACCTTGCTACCACCCGAGATAGCGCAGGGCTTGCTATTGGACACGTGGCGGGCAGCAAAACACTTGAACGCCACAACCCCGATACAAACGAGAAAACCGTCGAGGTATTGCCGGTCATTGCGTATGACGTATTGATGCGGATCATGCCGCCTCGTGACGGTGAAATCGACTTTTCTAAAATTCGCCAGATGATTTACGATCTGCGGGACAACCATAGTCTGCCTATTAAGGTAATCACGACTGACGGCTTCCAATCCACAGACTTTAGACAAATCCTTGCACGTAAGGGGTTTGCCACAGAGTACCTATCGCTCGACCGCACCACTCAGCCGTACAAGACATTCCGCGATGCGTTGTATGATCGCCGCGTTCTACTGCCTCGGCACAACATGCTCATCAAGGAACTTACCGAGCTTGAGTATGTCATGCACAACAACAAAGAGAAGGTCGATCACAAGCCGCGCGGGTCGAAAGACATTGCAGACGCCGCAGCCGGTGTAGCGGCCTACCTTCTGACACGTCGCACCACGTGGACAACTCAGCCGACTTTCCGAGCTACCAACGGTATGATGCTGCACGGCCATAAGACAGGTATGGGAACCGTCGAGCTAGAGGAACTTGGCGAAGACGAATACACCAACCTTATGAGCAATACGCGGCCCAAAACAAAGCCTCGCAGAACCCTTCGTAGGCTTGCTCCCAAGCGGAAGTCGCTAGACTAAGCTCTTGCAACTATAGTGCTTATGCGGTATTATCGGGGCAATCGCAAACGCCTCGGAATAGCAGCTTCATGCCCTTCAAGAAACGCAAAAGCGTACGCAGAATTCGTGTAAAACCAAAGGTTCAAACAGCTACGCAAACGCAGCGGGCCATGTTAGACCGTATGGGTGCGATACTCGACGCAGGGCATGGGGATGCTCGTATGGCAAAGATTTATATCGAACTTGAAGCCAAGGATCAGCTTGCCCGCTTACAATCGATTGCAGCTAGGGCAGAAACCGAACGCAATTGGGAATTCATGCATGGCAGCATAAAGCAAGCTGCGGACCTATACGTGCTGGCATCGATCCTTTATGAGAAATTCCCCGAATACGTCATGCTATCCGATGGTGCTTACGATGGGCTTGGTCGGTTCCTCTTAAAGAACTACGCCAAAGCCGACAAGGAATTCTGGAACTGGTACAATATCACGTCGCTTGATTTGAAAGCAGGTACAGGTTCTACGGTTCTGGCGCGGGGTTACATACCTGCGATGGTCAAACACATAACGGGAGTTTCAATTCCAGATGGAAACACAGGCACACGAAAACGAACCGGATCACTACGAAAGAAAGCTGTCACAGGACGCAAGCGAACATCGGGCGGCGGTCGAAAAGCAGCTATCCGAGTTGTACGCAAAAGCGGAGGCGGAAACAAATCCGCTTCTAAAGGCAAAGGTTCTGCGCCGCGCAAACGACCTTGAATATCAACTCAGTATTCAAGGCGCTAATCCGAAGAAACTCGATTTCGAAGAACTGCGTGATTACATTCGCGCACCCCACGGTGACAGCGTTATCGAAAACGAAGCCCGCGCTCGTATCAAGAACCGGGCAACTGCTATCAGGGCCTACTGCATTCAATGCATGGGCGGCGACAAACCATTGGTGCGCCTTTGCGCGGCGCTCAACTGCCCGCTTCACCCATTCCGTATGGGTAAAGACCCTTTCAGGGGTTACGACCTTCCGCAAGCGGAGGAAATCGAAATAGAATTCGGTGACGATGACGTTGACGAATTCGAGGATGAGGACGAGGATCAGTAAATGACTATAATCATATCAATCGCGGTGGGCTTTTTCGTAGCCTTTGCGTCAAACATAGTTTTGCGACGCAAAGGCTCTTGGCGTGATCTTATCGTATGGGCACCCGCTTCGGTGCTGTGTTACGCAATCCTTAAATTCATAGGACTGTAAACATGGATGAACTTGGTACCGTAGAACCCGTTGCACCGGAGCCTTGCCCTGTTTGCGGTCAGACGATGGACGCTCATGCAAAGACGTGCACGTACGAAGAACAGCGATCCAAGGTGTTCAATCGTACATGGTTTGTCAAAGCCGATTGGGCGCACCCTATCTGGTCGCATTACTGTATGCTTTTGGTGGACCTGATTACACCGATGCCGGGGCATCCCCCGGTAAAGCTGTACGAAAACATGACGCATGAGCTACTTGTTTTCGCCTTGCTACCGGAACTGAACGATGAATATCCCGAAGGTATGGTACGCGAGGATACGATCAAAAAATTCCCTACGCATCCGTTCCTTTCACCGGCCAATCACATTGTTCAGTTTGAAGCGACGGACCAGCGCGCCGAGCGTATAGGCGAAACCATATACAAGGGTATTCGCCGTAGGTTCACCAATCCCGATACGGACGCAGCGCAGCAGTGGGATGGTATGCATGTAAACGGCGTCACGCTGCACCGAGTCAACTCACCTATCAGGAGGGAAACGAATGGGGTTTAAAAAGCGCACAGCTTTACCCAGCGATGAAGAAATCGAGAGGCGTGATAACGCGCCCCTCGACATAGTTGCAGGCCCGAAAAAGCCGGTGCCTGAAAAAGGCAAAGTTAGAGACACCTACGGGGACGATCCAACCCCGGCACAGATGCGGCGACTTGGTAACGTAGCGTTATCGTGCCACAGTGAGACTGCGGATGCGGACCTCACTATCGAAGATCGTGTTCGACTCATGCGTACTGCCAATGATTCGAAAAACCCACAGGAGCAAAGGTACCGCAACAGAGTACGCAATCGCGGCACAGGCATCACGGCCATGTGCATACTATGCCAAGGCGGGCGCAAAGCGGTGACAGAGTGCATCGACACCACATGTCCGTTATGGGCTTTCCGCTTTGGTTCTGATCCATTCTTTGGGAAACGCAAATGATACGCATATACCTTCTAATCATCGGCACATTTGCCGCCGTGCTGTTTTCACTCGTGTTGCTTGGGCTGCTTTACGTGGTAGGCTGGTTTACCTCTTGGCTTCTACAATATCCGCCCTTGGTCGCGCTTCTCTTTTGCCTTGTCGTGTTCGGCGGTCCCTTATCGGCGTACCTCACCACCCGCGCTATGAAGCACTCCAAAGACAGGGATAACGATGCCTTTCGTTAAGCGCACTACACCGGAGCAACGTGCCAAGAAACAGCTAGGCGTACCGTATAGACGGGCGCTTAAACATCCGTACCTGAAATCACTGCAATACATTGGGTATAACACCAACCCGGT
Organism: Artemia sp. Kazakhstan ARC1039; assembly: GCA_029168905.1. NCBI lineage: Eukaryota > Metazoa > Arthropoda > Branchiopoda > Anostraca > Artemiidae > Artemia > Artemia sp. Kazakhstan ARC1039. The sequence goes on from JAQQPU010000924.1 coordinate 21,274, forward strand.
TCACGTCACCAAGACACTAGCACTTGTGCGCGGCTGGAAGGGTGCCACTTACGAGGACAAGGTTTTCATCTACGTATTAGCATCGATACTATGGCGGGCTTTCGGTACCGAGTTACTGACGGATGCCAACTATGATCGACTGCGGAAACATCTTATTGAACACGCATCGGACGTGTTGGCTAAACATCACTTAGGCTACCATCAAGCCTTGGTCTGGGATGCTCCAAAGCTTGCTCAATACGACAAAGGTACGCTCGAATTGCCCATGCTGAAAGCTCCGAAACGCGGGGCTAAACCGAAACCAACGCAGCGCAAAAAAACCCTACGCATCAAAAAGAAAAAATAATTACAATCGATTGCAACGAGCAAAGTTGCTAAAAATAAAAGTTTATTCTATAGTCCCTCTAAATCCCTATGTCGGAGTTAGAGAGCATGGCTACGAAAACGCGCCGTAAGATTAAGGCTATAAAGAACACACGCCGCGACGATGCGCCAATGCCGCGCAAAGAACGTAACGAATACCGGACATTTTCAGGCGGCATTGACGAAGAAATTACAGGCAACACAGCGGAGCTTTCCGAGCTTGTCGATATGGCAAGCTACAACAAAGGCATGTACGGCCTTTTCGAGGACACGCGACCGCATTACGAGGTTATCTACGGAGACATCATTTCGAGCAATTCGCTCAAGATCGTGGAGCCGATGTATGCATACCGCGATCTTATCAAGGTGTTCAATTCCTCTACAATTCTGCGCCAGTGCATCGAAAGCTATGTGACCAACATCGAAAGCTACGGCACAGAGCTTGAGTATGTCGGACCCGAGGGGCAGCAGGACAGTCGAGCGGCCCAGAACGAACATGCCCGCATCATGCGTCTGCTTGGTACACTTACCTCTGACGGTCGGCCCCTCGCCAAGCACCGCGAGGACAGTAGGGTGGACAAGGAAACACTCGGAGCGCGTTGCTTTGAGGTTATTCAGGACATGACCGGACGTGTCGTAGGCTTCGATCACGTGCCTACTAATACCATTCGCATGACCTCGAAAGAGAAGAACCCTACGCCGGTCTGGATCACTGACGCTAACACTGGCGCGCGGAAACAGGTCATGCGCCGGTTCCGTCGCTTTATTCAGATTGGTGACAACGGCAAGCGTACGTTCTTCAAAGAGTTTGGCGATCCTCGCGTTATCGATCCCGATACTGGTGAGGTCAACAACGCACTTACTATCGAAGAAGAAGCGACCTCTATCTACTATGACGGCCTCTATTGCCCCGGCTCACCTTGCGGGGTGCCACGATGGGTTGGCGCTATTCCCGCATTGCTGGGTGCGCGGGAAGCCGAAATGGTGAACCTAAATTTCTTCCGAGACAACGCTATCCCCGCGATGGCGGTTTTGGTTTCTGGGGGTGCGCTTACCGAGGAAAGCTTCGACAAGATCGAGAATTACATCGCTGGCGTTCGCGGTGCCAAGTCGATGAACCGGATCGTCGTCATGGAAGCGGTATCGGATGGCGCGGAAAGCGCAGCATTGGACGCTACCCTACCGGCACCGAAGGTCGATCTTAAACCTATGCTTTCCGAGCGTCAGCATGACGGCCTTTTCGAAAACTACATCAGCGAAACGGAGCGCAAGACACGCTCAACCTTCCGTCTGCCGCCGATCTACATTGGGTCTGCATCTGAGTATAATCGGGCCAGCGCGTTTGCATCGGTCCTGACTGCGGACCAGCAGATTTTCGTACCGGAGCGTCAAGCTTGGGATAACATGTTCGAGAACGTGGTCCTTGCTTCGCACAACATTCGCTTCTGGCGTGTTCGCTCACAGGGGCCGGGGCTGCAAGACCCGCAAGAGGTCGCACGTGTCGTCAACAGCCTTGGCCGCGAAGGTGCACTCACACCGAACATTGCGATCAAGATTGCCAATCGTTACCTCGACGCAGACATCCGACCAATCATGGACGAATGGGGTAACCTTCCGTTCAACGTGGTCATGCAATACGTCAAGGACGGCAAGACGATGGACGGCCTCGACATTTTCGAGGAAGAAATCAACGAGGTCGTGCCGCCTGATCCGAACGATGTCGGTACGCCGGATGAACAAGAGCTTCCGGCAACACAGAAAGCGGTGCGTCGGATACTCGACAAAGCTATCGAAAGCTTGAACGACAAGCTTGACGATGCCCTACAATCGATTGCAACACCGTACGAGGATGCGTAACTATGGCCAAGATTGCAGACCTCATCGCCAAATCGAGGAAGAAATCGGTTACCACGGTATCGGACCTCTTGCGTAAGTCAGCTACCGGACCCGAGCTTATCAAGGCCGAGTATGGGATTATATCTATCGACAAGGATGAAATGCTCGTAACTGGTCAAGTGTACGCACCGGATACGCTCGACAGTCACGGCCACTACATGACGAAAGAGGATTTGAAACAGGTCGCACACCAATTCATGGTCGATGGCTTGCTTACCTCTATCGACGTGCAGCACAACAATGCCACGATACCGGCAACCATCGTGGAGAGCTTTATCGCTCGAAAAAACGACCCCGATTTCGAAGAAGGGTCATGGGTTGCCACCACCAAGATCGATGATCCGACCGTATGGATGGCAATCAAGAACGGGGACATCAACGGTTATTCTTTTGAGATTTTGACGTACCGTGATGACGTTGAAGTTGAATTCGAATACCAAACTTGGTATTATGGGTTTACTGACCCTGATCCTCATGATAAACATGAGCATCCATTCATGGTCCGCTTGGACGAGAACGGGGAAATCGTTTGGGGTGCTACAGGCATCGGATCGGACGGAAGCCCTGCCCATACCATCACTCGCTCAAACATCACAGACGCGGTAAACGGTAAAACGCACCGCATTCATCTGAGGGACCAATGAGAGGAAAAGTCAAAACAGCACGTCGAAAGGCAAGCCGACTGCACGGTGCATCCGCGCAGTTCGTTTCGCTTGTTGATGCGGGTGCGAATGAAACGCCCTTCAAACTCATCAAATCAGGAAAGGGAGCCACGAAAATGGCATTCAAAAAGCGTACTACCACCAATGGGCGTCTCAAAAAGTCGCACAAAAAGGTGAACACCGGCAAAAAGTCGGACACAGGTGAGGTTCAATACGAGAACCGGATCGCCAAGATGGTTTTCGACAGCGACGTTTTCGAGGACGAAGCGGCGGTCGAAACCTATCTTGAAGAAGCCGAGTGGGATGCGTCGGAAACCACCATTGCCAAGAACGATGACGGCAATTGGGAGGTTCGCGGCGACGGCCTGACCGACGAGGATTTCGTCAAGGTTGAAAAGGTCGAGACTGACGAAGAAGGTGTTGAAGCTTTCGTTGGGCGCATTGAGGTCAACAAGACCGATGATGACGACGATGAAGACGACGATGCTGACGATGAGGCCGACAACGATGCTTCCACCGAAACCAAGTCGGACGACGATGAAGACGACGAGGATGACGAGGAAGACGAAGACGACGATGACGACGCGGAAACGGAGGAAAAGGGCAAAGGCAAGAAAAAGCCCTACAAGAAATCCGATGACAAACCCGCCAAGCTTTCAAAGCGCGCTGAGTTCTTGAAACAGCGCAAGGAAGCAGCATCGAAAGAGGTCAAGTTCGATGCGTGGGATGCTCGTTATTCGTCAGGCAATACCGTCGCCAAGGCTCTTGCCGATGGCATGTCGTGGGATAAAACCCCTCCCGGCTACTATGACGTGCAGGCCGCGTTCAACTCTGCTGTTGCCAATATCGTTTCCAGCGATGAAGACAACAAGCAAGAGGCGCTGAACAAGGCAGCTTCCGACTACGCTGAAATCATCGGTTCGCTCGACAGCTATTTCGATGATTTCATCGGCATGGACCCGGAAACGGTCGAAAAGCATTTCGATACCGAGGAAGATCGTACAGCGATCCAGAAATGGGCCGACGACTTTGGGGACTTTGCCGCAGGTATTACGGAAGGCCCTCAGACCGTCGCCAAGTCGGTTGACGCCAACGGCGCTACAATCGATTACAAGGAAATCGGTGCCAGCGTGGAAACGCTGATCACCAAAGCTCTCTCGCCTGTTGTCGAACAGGTGGGCGAGATTGCGGGAACCGTGGACGCTATGGCTAAACGCGCCCCGCACAAGAAAGCGGCTGAACCTGATGACAGCGATGCCGCAGCACCCCGAAAGCTCGCCAAGGACAAGAAAGGCGGCAAGACTGACGAAACGCGGGAAGCAGAACGCAAGTTCCAAAACCGCGCGCTGTTCGGTTAAACTCCACACAATCAGAAAGGCAAAAAACCAATGTCAAAAGTACAGTCACTTCTCGCAAAAGCCGATATGGCGCTGGCCGACCTCGCAAACGGCGGTCTGATGCTTCCTGAACAGGCGAACAATTTCATTCGCATTCTCGGTCAGGACACCAATCTGCTGAACGATGTTCGCACGTTCCCGATGGCGCGTCCGAAGATGAACGTCAACAAGCTCGACCTTGCCAGCCGCGCGCTTCGTGTTGCGAACCAAGGCGACATTTCTTCGCCTCGTTCTGGCGACGAAGGTCCACGTGCACTTGCGCGGGCCGACCGCACCAAGGTCACCACGTCCAAGGTTGAACTCTCGACCTATGAGGTCATTGCGGAGGTCAACCTGCCGTACGAGGTTCTTGAAGACACCATCGAAGGCGGTGCAATCGATCAGACGCAGTTCCAACAGACTGTCCTCGACAAGCTGGCCGAACGCATCCGCATCGATATTGAAGACGTGATGATCAACGGTGATACCGGCTCCGGCGATGCGTTCCTCGCGGAACGTGAAGGTATTCTTCGTCTCGCCACGTCGAACATCGTGAACAACGGCGGTGCCGCGCTCGACGCCGTGACCTTCAACGAAATGGTGCAAACGCTGCCCGACAAGTTCAAGCGGATCATCAACCGCTACAAGTTCTACGTCTCGCACAACAAAGCGTTGCAGTACATGATGCAGGTCGCCCAGCGTCAGACTGGCCTCGGTGACTCGGTTCTTGTCGGCGGTCAGGGCGTCAACTTTGCGCCGTTCGGCATTCCGATGGTCGGCGTTGCTTCGATGCCGGGATCGCAGGCCGTCATGATCGACCCTGCGAACATCCTGTTCGGTGTTCAGCGTCAGATGCGTCTCGAATTCGACCGTGACACACGTGAGCGTGTGTTGATCATGGTCTTCACCATGCGCTTCGATTTCAAACTCGAACAGGAAGACATGGTTGTGAAGGCAATCAACCTCGGCTAACTTGCCGCAATAACATGAGTGGGGGCTTAACGGCCCCCATTCCCATATCAACCCATACGGAGTAACGAACATGCCTGCAAAGGTTAACACTGCCACCCTCATTCGCGGCGAGGTCTACACGCTGCGCCACCCGAAAAGCACCAACGAACGTCCTCTTGACTCCCTTCGTTTTACCTACGGAAAGCCAGTCGTGATCGAAGACCGCGATCTTGTCGATATGCTGGAAGACCTTACGGAGGAAACCGTTGACGGCGACGGCGAGATTTTCGACAAGCCGATTTTCCGCGTTGATCGTGGCGTACCGATGCCGGATGATCCGTCTGCTCCGAAGCGCACACGTCTTTCTTCTGACCGTGCTGTGCGCAAGAAAAAACCAAGGCGGCGCACCGCCTAAGACGACGAACATCTAGGGGGCGCAATGCCCCCTACAATCGATTGCAAGGGAACACAAAATGCCAACGACAATGTTTTGCACACCAGCCGATGTCAGAGCGCATTATGCAATCGATCAGGATTGGACAGGCGACGATCCTCAGATCATCACACATATCAAATCTGCGACAGCCCTTGTGCGCGCATACACACGCCGCAATTGGGAACGCAATTCGTTTACACAGTTTTTCACAACACGTGATATTGAAATCAGCATCGGGCAGGGTAGCTCGGTTGCCGTGTTTCGATTGAACGAGAAACCTCTTGTTTCGGTTGAGGAAGTCATATTCAACACGGCTGGTGATTTCGAAAACACAGACCCGCTCACCGAAGGCAAGGGTTATGACGTGGACCTTGAGCGGAATGCGATCATTATGTATCCCGGCGTTATGACGGCACACCCGCGCAGCTTGCGTGTCAAGTACACTGCGGGTTACGAGGTCAACATTGACGACGCTGCGCTTCTCGACGTGGATGAAAATCTCAGACAGGCGGTCGCTATTCAGGCGGCATTCACTTTCCGAAGAACAGTAAATGCGACGGGCGGTAAAACCCAGAAGCAGGACAAGAAAGGTTTTGCGAACTTTTCCCTTTCCTCCACAGGGCTTGTCGGTGATGCACTTGCACACATCCGCAGCGAAGCCCGCATCCTTGTAGGGTCCAATGGCTAACGTCCGCGTCTTTGAGGCAGACCTTACTACTACGCTGCCGAGTATCTATGCTCCGCTTTTGAAAGCACAGGGACTATCGGGCAGGGCGCAGACACGTGTTGCCCGTAAAGTACGTGCCGAATTGCGCGAAGTTCTTCGGGATACTTTGGACCGAGCCTACCAAGATGGTGCACCTGTAAGGACGGGACGATCCCGCAACATCATGTACGGTGGTATTCGTGCATTTGGCTCTAACCTTCGCAATCTGCGCGGCTACATCATCGGGCCGGAATACATAGCAGCCCACGAACGCGGCGCTACAATACGCCCTAAGCGCGCTCGTGCGCTCACGATACCCTTGCCTGCTGCACTACGCGGCGACGGCTCTCCCAAGCTCCCAAGCGCCCGGTCGTGGCAAAACATCGTCAAGACTTTCATCTACAAATCCCGCAAGACGGGCAACGCCTATATCGCGTACAAAAACCCAGAGGGTAGTCTTACCCTTCTGTATGTTCTTGTTGACGAGGTAACGCTGAAAAAGCATAAGGGCTTCCTTTCCGCTGCATGGGATTTATCCAAGCCCCGTCTAATCGAGGCTATGGGCGAAGCTATGCTTTTTGAAATGAGTCAAGTTAACCTGCTTGCACTTGCTCGGGTTAGCACTGGCGGAAGGAGACGCAGATAATGCCTCTATCAACAGCTACAGCCGATGCAGGTCGCACAGTACGCCAGCGGATCATCACCCAGCTTGAAGACAAGCTTAAAGCGATGCAGGACGGTGGCGAAGACGTTTGGCGTCAGGTGTTTCGCGGTGACATTGACGACATCGACAACGTGCACGGGTCCATCGTTTCAATCGATTGCGGCACAGAAGAAATGACAGGGCGAACGTTTCCCTGCGATGATTACGCTATGCCTGTCATATTCCAATTCGCTTTCCGTGGTGAGCGGGGGCGGGATGAGCTTGACGTTTTCATGTACTACCTAGGTTTGCTGCAAGCTGCAATGTTGCCAGACCACGAATTAGGTGGTATGAGTTATGACGTTAAAGAGATAAGCAACTCTCATACCATTGTAGGCGTCGAAGGCGTTTACCCCGGCGGATCGCTTGTTGTTGAAGTAAACTACAGAACCCGCACCCATAACCCATACAGAACGCCCGCCGAGGCACCGTAAGAAATTCACACAAGAGGACGCAGAAAATGCCAAGCCCAAAACCTTCAATGAAGACGAACCTTTCGCTGATGTTGGCGAAAGTTGAAACCACTCGGGGTACTGACGCTGAACCGACCGCCGCCGCTGACGCTTTTCTCGTTGGCGACTTGGATGTTCAGCTTGATGCGACCGAGCTTGAACGCAACGTGTTCCGTACATCCTTCTCCAACGTGCCGACCGGCGTTGGTCGAAAGATTGTGAACGTGACCTTCACCCACGAAATCAAATCGTCGGGCGATGTTGGCACAACCCGGCCCAAACTTGGTTCGCTCCTGCGCGGCTGTGCGATGCGCGAATTGCTTGTTACGGCTGGCGCGGCCAACCAGATCGAAACTCCCCGGCCTTTCGGCACCGTGACATCGGGTCCGACCGTTGTCTGGACGAAAGACACGGCTCCCGACAGCATCTACGGCTCCTATCTGGTCACGTGTGTCACTGGTGGCGCTTCTGCTACGGCGGAATTGCAGGTGACGCGGTGGGCGTCGGGTAACCCCGATGATACAGTTCTTCCGAACACGCGTCACGATGCTCGGGTCAATGACAGTTCCGATACCACGTTTGAGCTTGACGACAGCGATCTTACGTCGCTGGAATTCACAGTCGGCGGCACTCCTGTTGAGGGCGATACGCTCTATGCTGTTATTGGCGGCGCGGTGTGGACCTATACGGCCACGGCGGCAGACGAAGGTTCCGGCACTGCGACCGATGATATTGCGTCAGCCCTTGCGTCGTTGATCGACGCAGACACCCGCCTTTCGGCTTCTGCTACAGGTTCGGTGATCACGGTTACCTTTGACAGCGGTTCGGCCCCGACAGTCGTTACCTCGGGAACCACGCCAATCGTTCTTGGCGACAGCGGTGCGGAAATCATACCAACATGGACAGGCGATCTGGTCAAGGGGCAGCAGTGGGTTGTTTCGCTCTATGAGCTTGGCTACATGTACCGTCCGACCTCGGAAAACTCTCTGACCGACACCTTGACGATCTACATCTTCAAGGATGGTGTGTTGCACAAGGTCACGTCTTGCATGGGAACGGTCACGTTCACCGGGGAAAGCGGCGCAGTCGCTACCGGCCAGTTCGAAATGCAGGGCAACTACCTTGATCCGGTCGAAGAACCGTTGCCGCTCGACGCTATCCTTGAGGCAACACAGCCTCCGCAGGTTCAACTTGCGCAGATGAGCATCGCGGGCGACAACGATTTCTGTGCGCAGTCGTTCACATACGCCTTGGGCAACACGATCAACCTCAAGGAATGTATGAACGCCAGCGACGGTTTCGACGGTGCGGTTGTGACAGACCGTGATACTACGGCTCAGTTGAACCCGGCTGCGACCTACGAAGCCTACACCGGCATGTGGAACAATTTCTCACGTTCCTTGCAGTTCCCGCTGCACACTCGTGTCGGTGACGAAGCCGGTAATACGGTGCGCTTCTATGCAGAACGTGCCAACTTTACCGGACTGACCTATGGCGACCGGAACAACGAGGTTACCTTCGAGGCGGCATTCTCTCTGAACGGCCTTGCTTCGCGCGGCGACGATGAATTGCGCGTAGCCTTCTGCTGACAGAGGGTTGTTCCCCACGTGCGATAGGGAAGGGGGCTTAACGGCCCCCTTTTTCTTTACAATCGATTGCAAGCGATCCGAACCATGACACGCAGACAGCCCGTCTACCTTCTCGAAAAGTACACTGGACTACAGGACGAAAAAGGAGTAGAACTTTATTACGCTTTCGCGGCAAGACTTTCGAGAAAGGCTGCGGAGCGGGACTTTGAAACAGACATCAAAACAGGGTTAGTGAGAATTAGGAAACTGACGGCCACAAATTAAACCCTGTCCAAGCAGCAACAAAGGATAGTAGCAGCATGGCACTCCGAGGCGTAAACCTCTCCGAAACGGAAGACTACATCCATCCGACCGATCCCGGCCACCCCGAACATGCGGAGTACAAGGCGGCGATCAAGAATGGCGATGAACCCGAAACACCCACAGTTTACAAGCTGGGCAACCTCACACAGTCTGATCGTATCCTGATTGGCGACCTGACCAACTCTCCGGCGATGCGTGACGGTGAAATGCTCATGCACAACCGCAATACCAAGCGGATGTACGAGGTCGTGCGGCGGGGTCTCAAGGGTTGGGAAAACCAACTCGACCATGACGGCAAGCCCGTTGCTTTCAAAACAGGCACCATGCAAGACACAGATGGATCGATGCGTCCCTGCGTATCTGACGAAAGCATGGCTGTGCTGCCGCGCGACATCATCTTCGACATTGGCAACGCAATCACAGAAAAGAACGGGATGTCGAATGATCTGCTAAAAAAATTCAGCGGAGCATTGCAGCAACAAGCCGATCCTCTTTCCGAGACTGGCGATGCTCCGAATGTACCGACGAACTCAAACGAGAAAGAGGATGCACAGCCCCAGCCGAACTCCGAGTAGGCTTGGTCCCCGAAGCAGACCGCAAGAAAGGGGTTTATTGGCAACTGCCAAACGGTGAGGACCAAAACCGATGCCCCCGCGTTCATATCAAGGAAGAACCCGATTGGTGGAACAGTTTAATCGGAGCCTACAACAGCCATCAGGCGGGCTTTCTTCCTCACGCAGGCGGAATGAGCAACCAACCTGCGCTATACACCCATATCATGACTGCCATTGCATCCGCTCTTGAAGAAGAACGGGAATTGAAAAAAGGAAAAGAGGATCAGCAACGTCAGGTTATCGAAAATCAAAAGCAAGGTAACACTGGCAAGGTTTCTCTCCTACATGGAAATTCCCCTAAACCAGAGCAGCGTAAGAGCTTGCTAAACGGCTGACGGTAGGGACCGATATGACACAAGCAAATACTGATTTCGGGGTAGTTGCGGACGATCTTAGAAGGGCGGCGGGTGCGTTCGCCCTTCTCACCAGTTCTGCGAGTGCATTTGGCTCATCACTACAGCAGTTCAGGGAATTCGAACGTCAGCTTACCCTGACCAACGCTGTTGCTGGCGGCACTCGCAAGCAATTCGATCAGATGAAGCAAGCTTCTCGTGAGTTTGCATTGGCAACCACCACGTCTGCCGTTGAAGCCGCATCGGCCTTGCAGCAACTTGCGCAGGCAGGCTTTACAGCCGAAGAAAGCTTGTCAGCTATGGCGGGCGTTCTTTTCCTCGCACAAGCGACACTTACGGACGTTGGCGTTACTGCGGACCTCTTGTCTTCGAATATTCGTGCGTTCGGTCTACAGGCAAGTGACGCGTCTCGTGTTTCCAACGTATTCGCTGCATCTGTTACATCATCGCTTGCCACGATGAACAAGCTGTCTTTCGCCTTCCGTCAGGTTGCGCCTGTTGCGAAACTCGCCAATCTATCCATCGAAGAAACCACAGCTCTCTTGAACCAACTTTTCAACGTTGGTCTGCGCGGTGAACAAGCTGGTACTGCGCTGCGGAACACCATTATTCGTCTTGTGCGACCGCTTGGCGAAGCTAGAGACATTCTAAGGGATGCTGGTATTGCCACACGTGATGCTACAGGCGAACTCCGACCACTTGTGGACATCCTAAACGACTTGAACAATGCCAATCTTGATAACGCCGAACTTGCGCGTATCTTCGAAACGGAAGCATTGGCAGGCGTTGTAACCTTGATGGAGGCGGTATCCAAATCAACGGATGAAGCCACCAGCGCCTACGAAGATAACTTGGAGGCAATTTCAGACACAAACAAAGCAATGGAACTCGCGGCTGAAAACCTCGAAACCTTTGATGGTGCGATGAGGATTTTCAGAAACACTGTGAGCGATGTACAGAAGGACATTGGTGAGGCGTTCGCTCCTGCGGTACTGGCCGCAACAGAGCTTATGACCGGACTTATCAACGCGTTCCGTTCGCTTGACCCAGAAGCGCAGCGACTTATCACCTACATAATCGGTGGCACAGTTGCCTTTACCTCGTTCCTAGCCATTATTAACGCTGTTGTGTTGATCTTTGGCGGTCGTGGTGCGAAGGCCATATTCTCATTTGCAGGAGGCGTGCTTTCTCTTGGTAAGAATGCGGAAGGCGCATCGCGCAGTATGGGCATTCTTTCGAAAGCTGTAGGCGGTCTCACCAAGCTTGTTGCGGCCCTCCCTGCGGTGTTCACTACGCTGTTTACGGTTATGCGCGGTGCTACGTTGGCAGCAGCGGCTTTCGTTCCCGGTGGTCCTATCGTTGCTGGTATCGCGGCGATCACAGCCGCGCTTGGCCTTGGCATAACGGCATGGAAGCAGTATGGTAAAGCTGCGAAGGAAGCGGCGGTCGAAGCCGGGGAGTCTGCACAGTTCCGTGCTGGTGAGCAAAGCGCAGCTATCCGTGCCGAAGATATTATCCCAGAAAGCGAGTTGGATGAACTAGATCGTAAGGTAAGAGTTCTCAATCGCCAGAAGCTTCTAATCCAGCAAGAAGGTCCGCAGACTGCGGCGGGAAGTTCGGTAAAAGCCCAAGAGCAGGCCAGCGGCTATCAGCGATTTATTGATGAACAACGTGAAGAACTTGAAGCACAGTTTGGCGAGGTCGAAGACTTGCTTGCAAAAGAGCAAGAGTTAAAGCAACGCCTTGCTGAGATTACCGCACAGCAGGAAGCCGGGCAAATCAGCGGCCTTGTGGCGGCGGTGCGTCGGAACTACGTGGAACGGTTGCTTTCCAATTTCAAGGACAGCTTGAGCGAATACGAAAAAGGCTTGCTTGGTGGGTTGCGGGATGAAACCGAAAAACTCGATGATCTTGAAGAAAGCTTCCGTCAACTTGGTAATGATTTTGTCGAGTTAGAGCGCAGTAATCTTCAAGAATTCTTGAACGCTCTTGCGGATGGTAATGCGAAGCTTGAGGGCGAATACGCTGCGCTGACGCCCAAGATACAAAAAATAGTTTCTGACGTGCAACTGCGTAAGGCAGTTTTCGCTGCGCTTGAGCAGGCGAACGTTTCTGACGATTACAATATTATCCTTGAGGCATTGCGTGTAGCGGGCGAAGACCCCGCTACCATCGCTAACTTTATCGTGTCGCAACAGAAGCAACGACTAACCAATATCGCCGCCAACCTCTCCGGTGCTACTGCGGAACTATCAGCAGAAACGGAGACGTTGAAAGCTGAAATGTTGCGTCAAAACGCCGAAATTGCGACTTCCGTATCCCAAGCTGTTGCAGACGTTACAGAAGCCGGGTACATCGATCTGTTCCAAGAGCTTGAAGGCGTAGCTGCCGATAGTCAGTCCCTACTGAAAGACGGTTTTGCCGATTTCTCAATCAGCACTATCAATGGGTACAACGAAGCTATTGAAAGCGCACTTGCCGATACCAACTATGCAGATATAGGTACGCCAGCCTTTGAAGACCTTATGTCAGGTCGTTTTGTTATCGACCGTATTCAAGAGTTGATCGATGCGGGTACGCCCGTAGAAGAAGCTCAGGCCATTGCGGCGTCGGAATTCGAAAAATACTATAACATAATGCTCAACATCATTGAGAGCATTGCAGCGGCCACCGACCTGCCCGATGAAGTTTTTGCATCTATCCGCGAAGGGTCGGCAGCAGCTTTGGCCCGCGCACAGGCAGAATTTTTTGCAGGTCTTGGTGAGCTTGCAGGCGAGGTCGAAAATACTCGTAAGGCTACTGAGCGTCGTATATCGCGCAGCGGTAGTACAGGCAGGAAAAGAAGCGGCGGCGGTGGTGGTAAATCCGCAGAACAGCAAGCCAAGGAAGCGTTGCGGGATGCACGTAAAATGGAAGACGCTTTCCGCGATGCCGACAAACAGATGCTCAAAGCCCGTCAGACATTCCTTGAGAATGCGGCGGGTCTCGACGTTAGCACCCGTATCAACGTAGGCGTTGAACTTGATATTGCGGAAATCGAAGCACAGGCCGAAGAACAGATTTTGCGCCTGCGCCGCAAGCTTGAGGACTTGGAGGTTGACGGTGCAGGCGGTGCGGAGACCGCACAACTCAGAGCAAAGTATGATGAGCTTATTGCTCAGATTGAACGTACCAAGCAAGCGGAGATTGACGCGGCCACGTCTTTCGAGGCTCAGATGAAACGTCGCAGTGATGCAATCGATCTGTATATCCGCGATCTGAAAACGCTGGCGGCGGAAAGCGATAGCTCGTTTACGCAGGTTGCAGCCGGTGTTCAAATCGCCTTTGCCGAATTCAACAAGGAAATCGTCACGCTCACCGACATCACCACAAACGCGGTGACGGGTTACCTTGATGCGATCACGCAAGGCATTGGCGATTTTATCTTCGACAACGAAAACGCGATGGAGAATTTCAAAGCGAACATGCTTCGTATTTCGCGGGAGGTTTTCGAAGGTTTCACCAAGTCGCTGCTACAGCAGGCCATTTCGTCACTTACTGGCGGTGGCGGTTCGCTCTTTGGTAACTCGGCACAGCCGGGACCGGGCGGTAATGAACAACCGGGCGTCGGTAATGGCGGCATATTCGGAAAAATCTTTGGCGGTCTTTTTGGCGGCAACAAAGGCGGTGGATCAGGCGGCGGTGCTGCGGGAGGCGGTGGTACAGGCGTTTCCGGTGCAGGATCAGGTGCCGCTGGTGCCGTATCAAACGCTCTTGGCCTTGGAGGCGGGCAAGGCGGCAATCAACTTTCGATGCAGGCGATACAGCAGGCTATCGATGCGTTTGGTCAGCAGCTTCAACAGACATTCCAGCAATTCGTACAAGAGACAGTAAACACGCTTAACCAATTCGGTAACGAGTTTGCAAGTGCACTTAACCAGATCGTGCAGTCGATCCAGCAAATGGGCCAGCAGGTTGCAGCCGGTGGCGGTGTTTCATTCGGTAATATCTCGGCTGGCGGCGTAGGAACCGGAGGCGGCGGCTTTGGCGGGGGCGGCGGTTTCAACCCCCTGTCCTTCCTTTCGACCGCACTCAGCTTTTTCTCGCAAGGTGGTCCGGTGTACGGTGCTGGCACTGCCTCAAGCGACAGCATCCCCGCCTTTCTGTCCAATGGCGAATTCGTGGTACGAGCTTCGGAGACCCAGAAGCATCGCAAGTTGCTTGAGGCGATCAATGCAGGTCGTGTTTCGCAGGAGGAAGGCAATCGCTTGCTGAAACAAGCAACAAGCAGTAGCGGTGGCGGTGGCGGAATACCCGGTATGTTCAGTAACGGATTTGGCGGTCAGCTTTTCGACCGTATCGGGTTTGGCGGTTTGCTTAATCTTGCCGATGGTAAAGGTGCTGGCGGTCTATTCAGCCTATTCGCAAACGGTGGGTACGTTGGCGATAAACCGGCTTCCCTTGACAGCCCAACGCCTCGTCCGATTATGGTGCCGGTCGGTTCTCGTGCTGTAGGATCACGCGTCGATAACCGTCAAATGAACCAAAACGTAAACATCACGTTCAATAACACGTTTGCAGCGGGCGCTTCTCAGGATCAGGTGCGTCGAACTACCAACCAGCAGGCGAAGCAAATGGGTGCGGCTATCGAAAAAGCCAAGCGTAATACCTAAGCCTTACAATCGATTGCAGCGGGGCGATCATGATACAGTTTATTCAAGGTTTCGAAATGATAAAGCCTATGACGGGAACTACCCATCTAGGTGCCTTGGAGGTTGAGCGTCTTCTGGGTTTTGAGCAACCGGAAAACAGTGCGAACTTTTTCAACGATGGAACTGACAACAGCGGACCTATCGTGACCAATACCGAGGCGCGTATTGGCGGCAACTCACTTATGATGGTGCGGGACGCCGCGTCGGGTTTCCATACTACTGATTACGTTGATCTGACCTACGCTTTCGACACACCGCAGAACAACGTCACAGTCGGCTTCGGGTTCAAGTATGACACTCAGGTACGCGGCAATCGTTCGGTGCCATTGGTAACCTTTAGTCTTGCTGACGAAGGGGAGCAAGTGAGCGTATGGGTTAGCGGCGTGGGCCGGTTCTTTGTGCCGGATAATGAACTCGACCTTAGTTTAAAGGAAGAACAAGGTCCGGGCGGTACAATGCAAAGCGCCGATACCGACGATGGTTACAATCTCACCAAATGGAACTATCTTGAGGTCAGCGTTGACTACAGCGGCGACACACCAGCAATCAAAATAGAGATTAACGGCAGGGTTGCCTTGGATTGGCAGAAACATGCAGAGTTTCAACGGCAAACGTCTGCATTTATCGACCGTGTATCTATCATTAACCCCGTGAATACTCATTACCTAGGCGATACCTTCGTTCACTACCTTGACGACATGTATATCGCCAGCGGCAGCGGGCCGGTCGGCCCTCAGCACATTGTGCGGCTTGCACCTACACACACGATTGCAACAGAAACGCTTAGAGAGGGCGCTATTGCAAGTCACCACAATCTTTTGTCGCAGCCTTTCAACAAACACGTTGTGACTAACTACCTGACTAACGACCCCGAAGCTGACGGTGGTATTATGCAGGACAGTTATATCATGGAAGACATCGAATTGCCGGTCGGCGGCGTGACCGCCATTCAATTCGCCGCAGTCGCTTCTCATAACCTTGCACCTATGTCTGTCCGTCTAGGGTATCAATCCACGGCGGAAACTCACGTCTATTCAAAGCTTGTCGATACGCAAAATCCCAAGTTCGTTCACGAGACAATAACGCAGCTTGAAAACGGTGACGCCCTTTCGCGGTCTCAAGTGAATGCCCTTAAACTGATCGTAGGGACAGAGGTATGACTATTGAGATTTATACGGCGGGAGTACAGGTTGCTTTCGGTGCTACGCCTAACGCAAACAACGATGGCTGGGCCGCTCCGGCCTATGCTGCAAACGGTGAGGACGATGACGTGATTTATACCGAGCTAGTATTTCCAGAGTGTGTCACATACGGCACGACTACATCCCCGGTCTACCTTACAGACAAGGTTGAGGTATCATCCGGCGCGGAACAGCGTCAGCAGCGTTGGGAGTACCCACGGCACGAATACAATGTGTCTATGGAAGGGATGAACGCACGGGACATTTCCGAAATTCTCAACCTTTGGCATGTTTGCAGCGGTCCCGGTATCGGCTTCCTTTTCATGGACCCGATGGACCATACGTCCAAGAATGACGATACCGTGTTTTCAGGGTCAGGAATTTCAGCGGTTGACCAGCCACTTTTCCTCAAAGAGGGCAGCAATAATGAGTATGAGCTATACAAGCTCTACAGGGTTGGTTATCGCACCAAACGCCGCCGCATCCTGTATCCGAAACTCGATACACTGCAAGTTGCTTCCAACGGTACGGTCATCACCAACTGGACCTACAGCTACGAAACAAATCTGTTGACGATTACAGGCGCACAGGATGATTTCTCATTCACCGGCACTAAGAGTGGTGACACTATCCTTGGGGCCGATTTCACGAATTTCCCGGTCGGTTCTTTGATCTACGTCGAAGGGTTTACAGACGAAAGTCTTGACCGCGCGCCGGGGTCCAGTGATCCGCTTCGTGTTATTGTGGCGAACGATAGCGCGGTGACGCTACAGGAATTCGACGGATCACCCTACGGCGGTCCAAACGAAGGCAGTGCTTCGCTTACTATTACTGGCGGCAATGCGGACGCAGGGGCAGAGCTTACAGCCGGGTTTCATTTCTATGTGCCGGTTCGCTTTGACGAAGACAACTCTGCGGAAAGTGAGATAACCAGCGGTATGCGTGAAAGTGCGAGAGCCGATTTCACAAACATCAAACTGCGGGAGATTTTGGAATGAATAGAGCGCAATACGTAGCCATGTTTCAAGCTTTGCAGCGTACCAGAACACGGTACGCTGAGTGCGTTAAACTCACACGTGCTGACGGGACGGTTTACCGCTTTACAGCGCATGACCGTAATTTACGTATTGCAGAGCCGAACAATGGCGGCACTCATACATACGTCAGGGCCAATTCTTTTGAAATGTCCAACCTCGAAACAAGTTCAGGTCTTGCAGTTTCGAACATGGATATTGATGCGATTATTGACGATGACAGCATTACCGAGGAAGACCTTTATGGGGGCTTTTTCGACAATGCCCGCATCGATCTATTCATCGCATATTGGGCGAACAACAAGATCGACATTCTTCCGCTAAGAACAAGCTGGATCGGTGAAATCAGTATGGCAGGTGTTTCGTTCAAGGCTGACTTGCGCGGTATCGCTCAAAAGCTTGCGCAAGTATTCACGACATCTACATCCCTCGAATGCCGGTGGACCTTCTGCGACCAGAACGATAGAGGGCGCAGTAAATGCGGCTTAGACCCCGGCATTTATACTTCCACGTTTGAGGTACAGGCGCTTGCCGATACCTACAACCTCGATATGTTTGAACTGGACATCCCAGCCGACGAACAGGAAGGCGATTACAAGTTTGGAAGGTTGGTATGGACATCCGGTGCTAACGAAGGCACCGTCATGGAGGTTCTTGAACACTACGGTACTCGTATCAAACTTTTCCTGCCCATGTTCCGCCCCATCGAAATCGGAGATAGGTGCAGCCTTACTATGGGTTGCGATAAAACGTGGCGTAGGTGCGGAGAATTCGAAAATCGCTGTAACTTTGGCGGCGAACCATTCCTTGCCGGTGGCGACATGCTCACTCGTGTTCCAAATCCCGGCGACCCCAGACGAGGATAATCCATATGACATCAGTCACAGTAACCCGAGAGCAATGGATTGCGCAGTTGCGCTCGTATATCGGCACACGTTTTCGGCACCAAGGACGCAAAGGCGGGCGTACAGGCGGTACCGATTGCGTGGGCCTCCTTGTTATGGCGGCAAAGGATTTGGGTATCGCTCACGGTGCGGAGAAAATCACCGGATACCCAGATGAGCCGAACGAACAGCATTTCGACAAATGGGCGGCACGTTTTACTATTCCGCTTCCTTGCAATCGATTGCAGCCGATTGGGCGGCAGCTTATTCCCGGTGACATAATAACCTTCTGGGTGGATGTCGAAGGGGTGCCTCGTCACATAGCGGTTTATACCGGCCATAATGGACAAGGACAGGAGACGATGATACATTCCATGTCCAACGAACGTCGCGGTGTTCATGAGGTCGTCATCAATCCGAATTTTTGGACCCGCCGTGTCAGTCGCTTCTACAGGCTGCGCGAATTCTGCGAAGGGGAATAACTCATGGCTTCGATGATCCTTGGTTCGGTAGGCTCTGCCCTACTTGGCCCTGTTGGCGGCTTTATCGGTTCTGCAATCGGTTCTTTCATCGACAACTTACTGTTTGCGCCGAAACCCGAAGACATCGAAGGTCCACGACTTGAAGACCTTACGGCAGTCCGCGCTGATCCCGGCACTCCCATACCATTAGTGTACGGTGCTGACCGTATTACTGGCATTGTAATGGGAACAACGAACCTCATTGAAACACGACACAAAGAGCGTGTCGGCGGCAAGGGTGGTAAAAAGCAGACACAGATCAGTTACACTTACCACGTCGATATTGATTTCTTGCTGACGAACAACCCGATCCTCGGTGTTGGACGTATCTGGGCTGACGGTAAACTTATTCGCGGCACTCGTTACCAGATGCAGGTCGATACAGCGGCGAATTTTGAAAAGACGGGCGGCATACCTTACCCATATTGGTACCAGAATAACGTATACCCTCCCGCCGAAACGTGGTGGTCCTACAACCCAACTTACAACTCAGGCATCGATACCTCCAAATACTACCTGTATAAGCCCACAACAGACCTTTTCGAGGAAATCACCGAACAAGAGGCTATGGACATCTTAGAGGATGAGTCAGACATTCGTGTGGTTTATCAGGAAGACACCATTCGCCAGAAAATGATGCCGGTTCCTCTGTCTCACGATTACACGGGTGAGTGTCTTGAGGAAGAAAGTGGCGGTGGTGGCGACGGCGGCGGTAATGCGGTACCTTTCCCTACAGTTACCCTTACCGGCTGGTTTGACCCGCTAACCAATCGATTTAAAGGTACATACGATGAAGGTGGGGCTATCGATTTAGCTGCCGTTATTCCCGGTCTTGGCGACGACGCGGGGGTTTATTTTGACCAACCTCCCGGCGTGAAAAACGTTATGGGCAGTTTTTCACTAACGCACACAGTGGATAGTACATCGTCTATCTATTCTTCGTTGGCTTCTGCCACTGTGAACTTGCGTGACAGCGAGGGTAAGAGCGATCCTCGCTACGATAAAGAGACGGTGCGGCAGGGTGAAGGTACTCTTACCGATCCTTTGACTATTACTGTTACAGGCGAAATTGGGGAAGGTCACCGTTGGCTTGAATATGACATATACCATGCACGTGATAACCACAGGATAGGTTCACGTAACCTCGCTACCGTTATCACGTATGGCGGCGGTTCTGGCGATGCTTTCGTAAACGCAAACGTCAGAGATTGGCCTGACTACTACAATTTTTATGACGCAATCAATGACTGGTCCCCTGTTGCGGTTCTTGCGTTCTGCGGGTACTGCGAAGGTGTTGCGCTTTATCGCGGCTTGGATGAACAGATTGCCGATCCGACCATGACGCTCGTTTACGAGGAAGTTCCTTGCTACAATGATCGGTCTCATATCGTATTCCAACGTCTTGAGCTTGAAAGCTTCGGCAACCGTATCCCCAACCTTACCTTTGAGGTTGTGCAGTCCGACGATGCCCGCATCAGGGACGTGCTTACTGATCTTATGGAACGTGCTGACGTTGATCCCGATCTGTACGACCTGACCGCGCTTCCTTCTGCGGATTTGCCAAGCTACGTGCTTGGTTATTCCCTCGGTACCCAGACAAACCTTCGTGCCGCGATGGAACCGATCCTTGAGCTATTCGAGATTGATGCAGCGGAAATCGGTAATCAGATCGTGTTCCGTCCGAAACGGCGGTTGCCCGACCATACAATCGATTACAAGGATTTGCAGGCGGTCGAGGTCGGCAGCGGCCCGGAGCCTTTGGTTAAACTCACATTCCGCGATGTTATGGAATTGCCCAAGTCCTTGGACATTCGCTACCGTGACCCCGAACGCGAGTATCAGCCGAATACCGGGCGTTTCTCCCGTCAGGTTGGACCCAGCAATCAAACCAGTATTATCGAATACCCTGCGGTTGTTGAGAGCTTTAGAGCAAAACGACTTTCGCGGGACAAAACACGCGACCTTTGGGTTGAGCGTCGTACCGGGGCGTGGACGCTGCCCCATAAGTATCTTTACGTGTCGCCTACTGACATTATCTTTATCGACGGAACTCCGTACGAAGAAAACTCCTACATCTTCAAGGTTACCAGAGTGGAGCGCGGGGCCAACGGCATTCTCACTATGGAAGGCGTAATGCAGGATGGCGATCTTTATATCTCGCAAGAAGGTGAGACCGATATACTTGTAACAGATAATGCGTGGAAAGACGGGCCTAACTCCCAGACAACTACCAACGTCATCAAGGGTACCATCATGGAATTCTTGGACTTGCCGCCGTTGCGGTCTGAGGATGACAATCTTAGGTATTATCTTGGTATCAGCGGAAACAGCGATGAATGGCCGGGTGGTGAGGTTTACCGTGCTTATGATAGTGCAGTCGGACCTTATACGTCTGTTGCGGGCGGTTCTGTAGCTACCGTTATAGGTGAGACGCAACCTACTGGCGGCTTGCTGCCTATTGAGCAAAAACGGAACGTCGATTTTGACAGCCGCGTTACCGTCCGTCTGAACGATCCTACTCAGAGTCTCGAAAGCTGCACGGTGGCCGAGTTCTTCAACAATACAAACGCTGCGGTAATTGGCGACGAAATCGTATGCTTCAAAGACGTTGAGCAAGTGGGCGAAGGACAGTATAAGCTTAGTACGTTTTTGCGTGGTAGGCTCGACACCGAATTTGCCATGAATGATCACGAACATCCCGAACGGTTTGTGTTGCTTGACCCCAATTCGATCTATGAAGGCGAGAATACGCCGGAAAGCTTGAACACCGAACTATCGTACAAGCCTGTCACGTATGGTTTGCAGCCTAATTCGGTGGCGGCAGAGCAACACACCAATACTGGTGCACGTAAACGTCCATTTGCTCCTACCCAGATAACAGGTACTCGTGATGGATCGAACGAGCTTACTATCACGTGGAACCGGCAAAACCGTATCAGTTTTGACATTGTTGACGGTACTGACATTCCTATGAGTGAGGATACCGAAAGCTACGAAATTGAGATACGGGCCGAGGGCGTTGATGGTGGTGCAGCGGCGCGGACAGCAACCGTTTCCTCGGAAACCTATGTATACTCAGCAGCAAACCAAACATCTGACGGTTTTACACCCGGTGACAAATTCACCGTTCACGTATATCAAGTCTCTGCAATTGTGGGGCGCGGCAACAGAGGAAGGGCGATAGTCTAATGTCGGTAAGTGCAAATCTTGAAATCCCAGAACTGGCCGAGGGTCAGTCTAACAAAATGGCAACGCTTAATCTTGCGTTGTCAAAGCTTGAGGAAGCCATTTCCGGTGTTACGACGCTCGACACATCCGGTATGACGACTGACGGCGATGATCTTATAATCCCGTTTGACGATACGAACGATCTTTCGGAGCGTGATGCGCTGCACAATCTTGTTTTTCGGTGCGGGGCGGGGGCGACCGAGAATTTCAATCTCATCCACCCCGACAATCCGCATCTTTTTATCGTGGATAACGCAACATCAGTTACGATCACGGCGAAGACTGCATCCGGTAGCGGTGTTACTATCGACACAGGCGACGTTGCTATCTGCTATTGCGATGGAACCAATGTTATTAACATCAACGGTCCTTCTTCCTTTATTGGCACTGAACCGGACGGCGGCGGTCAGGTAACCAAACTAGAAGATTTTCACTTCGCTGTGTTCGACGGATTGGAGTCGGAAACCACCGTTGCGTCCTACATCATCCCTCGTGAAACCACGTTTGCCGCAGATTTTGGCGGCAGTATAGGCACATGTAATGATCCGCCCGCGTCGGCACAGGGTATTGAGGTTTTCGATGACGGAACAGAGATTGGAACCGTCAACGTCGCCACCGATGGTACTGTTACTTTCGCCACAGTCGGTAACGTTGAAATCGTCGTTGCGGCGGGGAGTTTACTTACCGTGGAAACTCAACCTGCCACGGCAGCAATGAACAATCTTTTTGTAAATCTGGTTGCCGAAGCGGCACTACCTACGACCCCGTAGGGCTTACAATCGATTGCAAACCTAATACATTACCGAGTTGAAAAACTCAGCCCGGTAATGTAACATGAAACAACCCCATCCCATACATTCACCGGGAACCATCCCTTTACAAACCTGCCTAGGAGTTTGGGGTGGACGGAGTAATCTCGCAAATACTCGAAGCCGTTGGAGCCGGAGGGCCTTTAGCCGTTATTGGCTGGGGACTTTATCTGGTCGAACGTTTTTATGTCGCACCCAAGCGTGAGCAAGCATACCGAGACGAAGCAAACTATTTCAAAGAAACGATAGAAGCTTTCAGACAAGATCACCTAAAGACAAGCTCGAAAACGGTAGATGCGCTCCACAGGCTTACGACTTTGCTAGAGATAGTTAAAGATCGGGCAGGGAGGAGTTGACCATGTTTTCCTTCAAAAAGAGTGGCAAAAATAACGACACAGAGGTTTCCGAGGTACAGAAACGACGAGAAGCTGCACTAAAGGAAATGCATCACAACCAATCGGAGGTTGACGAGAGCTTCGAAAAGATGTTTGGGCTTATGGCGCAAACCCTTGTCGAGTTGACGGCTCAACCGGCAAAATCACGAAACAAGGATGACCCCCTCAATTCGGACAGTACAGACAGCGGGGGTTGAAAGGAAATGAAATGGCTATCGGAGCAGTGGTGTCCTCTGTAATTTCTGCCCTCTTGACGCTTCTGTGCTTCTGGGGGCTTTTCGCTTTTTTCCCTAGGAAGCGTGACCGTGGGAACACCGGACCCGCATGGTTGATCCTTGCCATTTGGCTTGGGTTTCTTGCCGCCGCTTTGAACGGTTTCTACTGGCGTGTGTTTGGGGATATTGCCCTTTATTACGGGTGGATCACCCTGTACGAACTACGTTGGTTCGGCAACACCTACGGCGATATTGTGTGGAAGGGCCTTATGCTCGTAGCCGTGTACCTTCATTTCTTTGCGCGGTGGAAGGGCATACCTGTCAAAGAGCAACCTTACTGGACGCCTTTGCTCATGGGTTTTTATCCAAACACCGAAAATCTCATGTACCGTCTATTTATGCGTCGAAACGCAAATGACCATGAGGCGTACAACGAAAGAAAAGGTAAACGAAAATGAGCCTTACCGCCCTATCATCCCTGTCCTCCCTTATCCCGGCAATCGGCAAGATTATTGATAAGGTTGTTCCAAACCCGAACCAAGCCGCTGAGATACGCGCCCAGCTTGCCGAGCAAATGTTTCGCGCAGACAGCGAATTTTACAAAGCCGCAGGCTCCATCATCACCGCAGAAGCCAAAGGCGAAAGCTGGATGCAGCGCAATTGGCGTCCGATCACCATGCTTTCTTTTGTATTCATCATCGTGAACAACTATATCCTCGCACCGTATGTCACTTTCTTTGCCGATCTTTTCGGATACACGATAATCGTGCCGACACTTGATATTCCGCAGGGCCTTTGGGGCCTGCTGCAAATCGGCATTGGCGGCTACATCGGTTCGCGGGGCGTGGAAAAGGTCGTTGCCAAAGTACAGGAAGGCGGCGTACCTATTCTAAACGCATCGTCCTCTAAGGACAGTATAACACGTCAAGACTTGCAGGAAGATCGGGAGACCCTTTTGAAGGAACTGCGCAGCATTCGCACCTGACTTACAATCGATTGCACGAAAGGAAAAAGCAATGGACGTAACAAACGCAACGTGGCAGCTTGTCGGGGACGCAACCCCTGCCAGCCTTGTTATACAGAATGTGGGTACTTGCCGTATCGCATTCACCTTCGCGGCCAGCGCGCCCGGACCTACGGACCTCGATCTTGATACCGGCGATCATTTCATTCTCGCACCCGGCTCTGATCCGTATACGGTGACGGATTTGGACACGTACAGCCGGTCCATGTATGCGCGCGCCCTTGGGCCTATCGACGGCAAACTCGCCGTGGAAAGCAACACCGCTTAAAACAAGGTACCTCACCATGACAAAAGTAAGAACACTGCAATATGCCCCGCTTATTGGTGGGGTACCTTCATTTTTGGGCGAAGCTGGCGGCGGTGGCGGCACACCGGGTGGCGGTGATGGCGTCACGACACTTAACCTTCCGCCTGTCCTTTATGCGCAGAATTACTTTGTATACGACGCCACCGACGACAAAATTCTCTACAGTCGAAACAGTCAGGTTCCCGATAATCTTGGTTCGGTGATCAAGACAATTACGGCTGCGGTTTTAATCGATGAGGTCGGACCATCCAATCTTGATACGACGACATTTACCTATACGACGAATGACGACGACGAAGCCGCTGGTCAGTTTACTTTTGACGATCACCAAATTGGTGACGTAATGACAGCCCGCGAGGTTTTGAAATGTATGCTCTGTGCAAGCGGGAACGACACAGCCCTTATGGCTTCCCGCGAGGTCGGCTACTTGATCGATCCCGGCGCAGCGGACGATGATGCCGCACGTACAGCCTTTATCGACCAAATGCAGACTTGGCTTTCCGATAACGACTTGGAAGGTATGGAAATTACCGATGAACGTGGTACTGGCACGGCCACGGCCAAGGAAATGAGTGACCTTCTGACCGTCGCTGCTACCTACCCAGACATCATGTCGAGCGCGGCTATCGACACTTTCGATATGGTTGTAACAGGGCCGAACGCACGGTCGCAGACGGTCAACAACACCAACCCGATACTTGAGTATTACCCTGATATTACTTTCTCCAAGAGTGGATTTTCGTCAAGTACCTACACCATTACCTTGATTTACGAGGCTGACAACGGAAACAGCATCAATATCGTCATCAACAACACGCGCGATCCACACGACTTTCAGGATGTTAGCAATAAAAGATACGCGGACGTTGTACATACACTCAACGCTATTGCGGACGACTATGCTGACGATGGCTACCTTCCGACTACCTACTACGATGGATCGACGGACCCCGGTCCTCGTCAGGAATGGCGCTTGGCAATCCGTTCGACGGGATCACGTACGACGATCAACAGTATCTCAGAAATCGCGCTTTTCGCTGAGAACAACGGCGGGACTGCCCTTGTACCGGCCAGCGTGACGGCATCGAACCGAGACTCATTTACGCATGAAATCGACGATGCCACTAACGACTCGCCCCTTTCGCATTGGGAGTCCTCGCCGATTGATGAATTGGAAGCGGCGTATCCGATCACGATCACTTATGACTTCGGTATGCTCCAAGCCGTACAGGCCGTGGCGCTCACAGCCCGTGGAGAATTTAGCAGTCAAACACCTGTGGATTTTGATGTTCAATACAAAGACGATAGCGACGAATGGGTTACGGCGTGGTCTGTTCGGAAGGCACCTATGTTCCAAGAAGGGGAGTCTCGGTGGTTCAATGCTCCTTACGGTTCGGCGTGGCGCGCTCCGGCCAGACCCCTTGCCCATCGGTATTGGCGGCTTTCGGTACTCACGGGTGGTAACAGCTCGGGTTATCTTTCGCTCGGGTATTTGGAGTTCCGAGAGACCGCTGGGGTTGCCCAGCCTCTTACAGGCGGCACAGCTATCACGTCAGAGGAACGTTCCGGTTTTGAGGCGGCGAATATCGCAGACCCCGATACTGGCGAAGCGTGGTCACCTGACCAAAACTGGACAACGCCCATGACTATTGGCTACGACTTTGGGGCCGGAAACGAAATCATTGTCGATGAGGTATACGTCAAGGCCAGAGACTCCTTCTCGGAACAGATGATTGCTCGGTTCGCATTGGAGTATTCGGACGATGGCACGACATGGTACGAGGTCTACAGAATACCGATTACACGCGGTGCATTTAACGACAGCGAAGCGCATGGCTATGTCATGCCGTGGGCAGACGAGCCGATCTATCAGAATAAAACGGTTATGTTCGGTATCATAGGCGACGGCAATGCGGTTGGTCGCGGCGGTCCTGCTGATCCGCTTCTGGACACGACCGATCCCCGTATTCGGATGCTCAACAATACCGAGAATGACTTCGATCTTGCAGAAGAACCTATCGCACACAACTATCAGGAAGGAGCGGACGAGACGAGCTATGCTTTGTCGTTTGCCAGAGAGATACTGGAAACGTCAGGCGCGAAACGTATCCTTCTTGTCGGGCTTGGGGAGACCAATACAGGGTTTAGGAGCAACGATTGGTACGCTATGGACGATCCGGGGAAACGGTATGTCTATTCAAAGGAACGCTGGGGCGAAGGCTACAGACAAGCTATTGAGGATTATCACGGCGTAACCATCGGCGGAATTTTGGCCTCTTTCGGCCAATATGAATGTGAGTATGTTGACTCGGAGTTTTCCATTACGGATGGGGACGAAGCGTTTCGAGTCATGCCCATGACACTGTTTCACGGTATGCGGAAATCGTGGCGTGGTATGGATGACGATACACCTTTCTATGTTACCAGTATGCCGTCTCCGGCGGCTCTTACGGGTCAGTCATCTTATTCGAATATCCAATCCGCTTTGACGACAGTTCCGACGCATTTTCATCAAACTGTACACGTAGACGGTGCGGACTTGTCAGAAACAGACACTCGGCATTGGGATGCCGCGTCCCTTCGTACTATGGGTGAACGCCTTGCCGCAGCTTGGCCTTTAAGCAACGATGTATCGGTGCCTTCACATACGCTCACACTCGATCCAGATAACGTTGAAACTCCAATACTGTTTGACGCGTCGAACGTACCCGATGGTGGTCTTGTTTGGAACCAAGGCAATATGGGCTTCCATGAGTTTGGGAATAAGAGCGTTTATGTAAAAGATAATCTTTTCCAGTTTAATGGCGATGCGGAACTTATTTTCATGGGAGATAAGCGGTACAAGCCCTATCTGCTGCACCGTGATTTTCAGATACGGACTAAAGTTTACTCTACATTGGCGGGCGCTAACGGTTCACACGGCATCATTGCGGACTACACTGGTTCCGTACAAAGACGATGCTTCCTTTTGCGTTACGATGACGGAGACCTTCAATTCTACGGCAGTGAAAATTCGACTGACGCCGATCTTCTCCTTGAAGCTCCTTGGGATGGTTCCGAAGCAGAGATTATCGTCCGCCGCGTCGGGGAGACAATGACCCTATCCATCGACGGCACGGTGGTGGACACGTACACCGGGGCTTACACCTTCTATGATATTCGAGACGATCACGGATTTGCAATTGGTGACTCCGGGGCGTCAGACAATCTCGAAGGCACGATAGAGTATGTTATACTTGAATTCCTAAGTTAATCTTGCTGCTTGGGCTTGATAGCTATACTATGTGCTAAACAGATGAGCTTAAAAGGAACGAAAAATGGCTGTGCTGCTTGCAACGTCTAACATGGACTTAGCCACAGGTAGCGGGGTTGTGCATAGCTTCCCCGCAGAGTCCCGCAGATCGGGGTACACTGTGGAGGAAATAGAGCTTACCGCTGATCCGGGTGAAGGCGGAACCGCCATTTTCGACATCGGTGCGGTGACCAGTGGTAAGATTTGGGTACACTTTCGGGTCAAAACGAACGACTCGTGCGACAGTTCCCTTTCCGATGGCCGTCTCCTGCATCTTCGGGACTCAGACGGAAATCCTCGTGCTAGTATCGATTGGACAAACGGTGAAATGCGCGCCGACGCAAACGGAGGCGATGCCTACGGCGCTACCCATGCTTTATCTACAAACACCGTGTACACCATTGATTTCTACGCCGCGTGGAACGGTGCTACATTGTCCGTTGATCTTTACGTTGATGGAACTGTGGTTTCGTCTTGCACGACTGCTTACACGGGTCCAGACGTTACGCAGGTCGATATTCGTCCTTTCGACATGTCAAGGTACGATGGCGAGGTCGTTTACGTCTCAGAGATTATCGTGGATGACGCTACCTCTACAATCGATTGCAGCCTCGTTGATCTTGCGCCTCTTGGCGACGGTGCGGTGCTGGATTGGACCGGGGATTATCTCAGCGTATTCGATAACGACGAGATTGCGGCCACCAGCGATACTGTGGGCCAAATCTCTACATGGACAACAAACTACGGCGGTCCAGACAGCGGAGAAACCGTCAGGGCGGTTGTCGTTAACACGAAAGCAATCACTGGCACTACCGGGCCGACCGGCGTAAGCCCCGTTGCACGTGTTTCATCGACCAACTATTTCGGGGCCAGTTTCGACGTAGCGGCGGAAGGTGGTCTAGCTACTTGGTCGCATGTTTTCGAAAACAATCCGAATACATCATCGCCTTGGGCCGTTGCTGATTTTGCCACCGCCGAATTCGGCTTCCGCTCAGATACATAAACAGGAGAAGCGTTATGTCAGCATCTATGCAGAGCGGTCAGCCCGCACAAGGCGAAGGCGCGCTTGATCCTTCCGACTTTCCCGAACTCACCATCAAAACTGTGGACACGTTTCCGTATACGATGGTGGAAAGCGATTTCGACGGGAACACCATCATTTTGCTTGATACCGCAACAGACGCGGACCTCACAATCCCTACCGGATTGGCGGTGGGCAAGCCTGCGTTTCTCACACAGATCGGACTTGGCAAGGTCACGATATTGGACATTGTAGGCGTTACCGTACTGTCCCCTAACGGTTTCCAGCTAAATGTACAGTATTCAGGGTGCGCCGTTGTCCCTACCTCTGAGAACAACTATCAAATCTTTGGGGACATGACAGATGCAGCCTAGTGCAGCCCAAGTTTTAATTGGCATGATGATCCAATCAGCCAATGAAAGCGAAGACATTGGCGAAGGGCAGATTTGGGTTTTCGATGATCGGTACCTTCCTCCCGAAGAAGAAGACCTTCCAATATCGCTCAATACGCCTACGATGCTCATCCATACAGGCGTTGTGGAACCCATTCCTGCCGTTTATTTCGATATTAGGTACACGATACCTACATTGCAGACTATACCAGATTTGGACATCTGGGTTTACATGGGTTGGAGTAGTGATGCGCCGTTCAGTGCCGGTAGTGCCACGCTGCCCGGTTATGTTGCCATGACAGACCCCGACTGTGTGCTATTCGATGTTGGTGATTATAATCCGACTATATACGATCACTATGCTTTGCGCGGTAACGGACAGTTTATCCACGTAGGCCGTTCTGATCCTTCGTTTCAGCCTTTATCTCTTGGTAATCCGCCGCTTCAAAACCGCGTTGTGCTTTGGTTGTTTAATCCGCACACTGGCGATCACTATATGGGCAACTTTAGCGATGGTCGGCCTAACTGGTATGACCGAGACCGTAGCCTTATCTTGGGCGAAGACGGTGAGCCTACAAACAATATCGATGTAATCACTGCGGCACCGGCTTATGTGAACCGTGGCAACATGGAAGGACGACGCCTTGCCGCACAGGTGCGTGATCCCGGTGATCGTGTTGCGATCCTACAGCGCCCCATCGAACTGAGTGGTAAGCCCGGTGGTTCAAATGTTATATACCTTGAAGACTTGCCTACTGGACCGATCTGCGGCGACAACGGCGCTGGCGATGGTCTTGAGGGCGAACCGCTCAAAGTGGACATTTCTGCGGCTTACGTTATTGCCCAGAAATATCCGTCCGATGGTATAGCCGTTGATAAGCAATGGGCCTATGCAATCGTTTCGCCGTACCCCGCAGACTCGATTTCTGTAAACAAACAGACAGCATACGCTGTTATCGATGAATAAGGACAGAAAATGGCAGTTATCTTCGCAGCCACCAGCATCAAAGGTATTGATTGGAGTTCGCTATGGACAGGCTCACCCGCTGCCGTACCTCCTACAACGTATGACGGTGCGGTGAAAACACGTCGCACCGGCTGTCCTACCGAATTGGAGATATACATCTCAAGAAACAGCCGTATTGGTATGTTTGCCTTCAAAACAAACAAAGTACCAGACACTAAACATGTCGGGGATGTTTGGCTGCACTTTCGCTTTCAATTACCTGCAACCGCCTTTGACATCAATTTCCAAAGAGGCGATATGTTCTTTATTGCTAACGATGTGGGCAACAGGTGCGCCGGTGTGCGTATCAACGAAAGAAGACTTGAATTGGGCGTGGCCGAAGGCGTAGGCGCAGAATGGAGTCCGACTTTCTTCGATCTAGTACAAAACCGAACATATACTGTAGACATACATTTATCTTACGATAACCTTGATGCGACGGCCACGTTGTACGTAGATGAGAAGCGTATAACAAGCGTCACTACAGATGATTTTGAGGGCTACAATACTGGCGTTGGTCAAACAATAGAAATGGAAATGTATGACGTTGGCGACGATCCCGACTACATGTACGCATCTGAGTTTATCATGGATGACCAGCATAGCACTATTGGTTGTAGACTTGTTGAATTGGTGCCAACGTCTGACGGTTCGCAAACAGGTTTTGCCGGGAGTTACAGCGATCTTCTAAATCCCGATCAAACAAATTTCCTCGAAAGTGACGTTACCGGGGATGTTTATACGTTTGTACCTGCCGCGTACGCTGGTCCTTACACCGGACAAACCCCTCGGTGCGTTTTTCTTGAATACGACATCTATGCAGATGCGGAGGACGTGATTAACGCTCTCATTCCCATCGTACGTATTGACAACACCAACTATGAAGGAACTCAGATCAACCCACCGATTTCTATAAGTGGGGTGGAAAACTGGACAGAAGGCCATGACTTTATCCAAAATCCCGCGACCGGACTGCCTTGGGATGTTACGGACTTGGACGGCTCTATTGAGTTTGGGTTCAAGAGCGCCAACAGGCCACCGTAGGGTTGACCCTTACAATCGATTGCAATACACTAATACCGTGGACCGGGACAGCATGGTGCCTACCGGAAAAGCGTAACGGCAAAAGGGAGAATTCCAATGCCTCAGCAAAACGTTCAAAACCGCCTGATCGAACTCGGTGTCGCACAGGTCAACATCAATTCTCGGGATATGGGTTTGGCAATGGCCTCCCTCGCACAGGCACAGGCACGTCATCGTCTTATGACCGCTTCTGCCGCCGTTCCGCAGGATGACGGTGCCGGTGGTGTCGAGCTTTCCACTCCGACCGTTACTGCCCTGACCGATGATACCACAGGTACCGCCGGTACGGCACTGGTCGCGGTGCCAATCGGTGTCGAAGGGGAAAACCCTGCCAGCGCACCCACCAAAGCCTCTTTCGATACGCAGATGGGCCTTGTCGAAGACGCGCATCAGGAATTGATCGAACAGGTCAACCTCATGATCGAAGCGGTTGGCGGATCGTCGGCCCGTATGGTCGAAGAAACGACCACTGGCGCATCCGGCGATGGTACTCTTGCAGCAATCGCGGCTTTCACCAACGGCACTGACGATACCGTTGACTTTACGACCGGCAATCAACAGATCGTCGTGGCGCGGAACAATCAGGCGGCAATCGCTGCTGGTCTGAATTATGTACGTGTTGCGGTTGGCGTGGAACCGATCACCGACAACTCCGGTGGCACGTTCGCTACGTCTGATAGCGAGTACGAGGTTACCGATGCTGCCGCCACTGGTGATGCTGCGGCTGACGCAGGTGATCCGACTATCACTGCCGCATCTGCGGCGGCGGCGCTTACCGCGATCAAGAACAATATCTCGACGCTTGTTGCCAAGACCGATGAACTGATCGGCACTCTTGACATTGGACCGTTCGTGGTTGCGACCAACAACCCGCGTACGCGCTTCAAAGCTGCTGATGTGACGGTGTAACCCAAAGAACCACTGATCCTCAGTAGGAAGGGGTTGGGTAGCGCCTCAAAGCTTGGCCCAGCCCCTTTTATTTTGCCTGAAATTATTTACTTGCATCCCCCAGACGCACTCGCTATATTTCGATTAACGGTAGCCCCATCGGCCCGTTTAGACCCCCGGCCTTATGCTCCGAGTGTTTGCGAAGCGACGAAGCCAAGGCCGGGGGCATCACTCTCCCCTCAAATTATCCAACATTGACAATCAATGTGTTAACTCCTATCTTATATGGGTGTGGAACTTGCAGCCTTAACCGGGGCAACGCGGCGGAACGCGGTATGGCAAAAATAGCTGTGCCGCGTTTTCGCGTTTTACAAAGCATGTCTTATACCGTATTCTTATACGTGCAAACTACGGAGCAAAATCTATGCAACATTACGATCCCGATGTTACGTCCGCTGACCGGCTGGCCCACGAGTTAACGGTGGCCGTTGATGCGTGTATCGGCGTTATCATGATCCGCTGCCACGCCACCGAGGTATACCGCATCGTTGATGAGCTATACAGCTTGTCCATTGATCAAAACCTGCCTTTCATGCTGCACACCAGCGAAACAGGTTGGTGCACCTATGCTACACTCGACCCGGCTGACACACGTGGTCAATTCAATCCGATGGAACCGCAATCGTTCGATGCTTCCACCGCCGAGGTTGGCAAGGCATTCGCCAAGCTTTTCGACGCGAAAGACAACTCAAGCGCCGTGCCGAGCGACGGGTTTTTCTGTATGCTCGATTTGCACTACACTTTCGAGGAACCAAAGACACAAACACGTATTCGTAAACAGGCAAACCTTGCACTGTCCAACGGCCAACGTCTTTTCCTTATCGTGCCGAACACCGTTGAGGTTCCAGATAATATCGCACCGTTGATGCATGTTATCGACTTCGGGTATCCGAACCGCGAAGAACTCAGCGACATCCTTGACGACAGCTTTTCGACTTTCGATGACAAGGACAAGCCGCAATTCACCGACGATGAACGGCAAGCCATTGTGTCGAACGGTCAAGGCATGACTGCCCACGCCTTCGATCAGGCCATTGCTACGTCGATTACATCCTACAACTTGGAGAACGATGGTACCGATGGTTTCGGCGCTGACGACATCCTACGGTCGCTGCGTTTGACCAAGACCGAAATGCTCAACAAGACGAATGTGCTTGAACTGCAAAAGCCGGTATCCATGAGTGAAATCGGCGGGCTGGAAGCGTTCAAGGAATGGATCGAAAGCCGCAAGCAAACCTTCGTTCCTGATATGATCGAAACCTATAACGTAACCCCGTCTCGTGGTGCGTTGGTTGTCGGTCCACCGGGTACTGGTAAATCGCTTGTCGCCAAAGCTGCGGGGTCTGCATTGAACCTTCCGGTTATCCGTTTCGATGTTGGCCGCGTGTTCAACAGCTACATTGGTCAATCTGAGCAAGCGATGCGGAGTGTTACCGAATTGCTCGACGCCATGTCGCCGCTCGTGCTTATGGTTGACGAAATCGACAAGGGCTTTGCCGGTATGCAAGGCGGCGGCGGAAACGACAGCGGCACCACTGCACGTGTGTTTGGTACGTTCCTCACTTGGATGCAGGAACGCGACCAGCGCAATGCGCCCATCTTCCAGATCATGACTGCGAACCGTATTCACGGGTTGCCGCCAGAACTTACACGTAAAGGCCGCATCGATGAAATATGGGCAGTAAACCAGCCGAATGACGATGAACGCCGTGCGATCCTGAAAATCCACCTTGATAAGCGTGGTGCCAAATTCAACGACGAAGACATGGCAGCGGCGGTGCGTATTACGGATAACCTTGTCGGTGCGGAAATCGAAGCGTTGTGCGAGGATGCGCTTGTCCGGTCCCTTTCCAAGAAAAAGCCGGGGATCACTTTCGAAACGCTGGAAGCTGCCCGCGAAGACCTCAACGAAATCGCCAAGACACGGGCCGAGGAATTCGAAGCTATGCGTCAATGGGCCGAGAACAATGCGCGTTCGGCGGGCAAGGCGGTACAGCGCAGCAAACCCAAAACTCCGAAGGTATCTCGCGGTCGTGGTCGCGTAAAAGCGGTAGTGCGCCGCGACCGATAATGCTACAATCGATTGCAAGCACTCAATAACGGAGTAACATACCATGTGGTTAGAACTTACCACCGGAAACGACAGCTTCCGCCAGCAAGGGGCCTCCCCTAGGCGGAACGTTTCTGTTTCTACTTGGGTCCGCGTTCCTGCCGGTAGTGATGGACGCACCATCATTCCCATGTTCGAAGCGTACAAACGCAAACTGAAATATTTCCGCAATACTAACCTGACGCAGCAAATCCCGGCCACGGCGGCACATGATGCAGGCGTCGGCGGTGCGTGGTACGTAAACCGACACGAGGTTATATCTGGCACCGAAATACTGATCGAATTCAAGCACCGCGACAGGCAGAATGGCAGCTTCGCGGAAAGCTTCGAATATCTCATGATCGTGGCCGATGAGACCGCGCCACTGTATCAGACCAATCTCGAATTGCCTTTCCATCATCTAGCGGCGGTATCACATATCCAGTTCACCGGACGGTATGAAATCGTCAAATCGCTGGATGACCTCGACACTCAATTTGTTGAACAGTGGCTTGACCATTTTGACTTACCGGAATGTGAAGCCGAGTTACTGCCTTATTACTTTGATCCGCAGCAGGAGGAAGGTGAAAAGTTCTTTACCCACGTCGAGCTTGAAGCGCGCACCAAGTCTACGGCCAAGGTTGAGACAAAAATCGTCAAGGGCAAAAAGCGCACTCGTATTCGCAGGGCAAGAGCAATACGCACCAAATAGGCGCAAAACGCTTTACTAAAAGTGCGGCCTACCTTATACTTAAATCACCGCAACAGGAGCAAACACTTATGTCTCATAATATCAGACTCACCAACGTCAAATTCTCGGATATGGCGTTACTCGGTCAAATCGTTGACGAAATGTCAAACGGTGAAGCGCGTCTCGACCTCGACGCAAAGACGTTCCGCACGTATCCGGGTCAGCCCAACAGGTGTGATGCGGCTATTCAGATGCCGGGCGCTCATGACGTGGGCCTTTCCCGTCAGGCCGAAGGGCATTACACGCCGGTCTTCGATCCGTACAAAATGGCTCATACCTTCAAGGTACCGGGCGGTCACAACATGATCGGCGGGCTTTCCCGTGAATACGCTATGCGCGTTGCGGAGTATGAAGCGGCTCAGAACGGTTACTCGACCGAACGCCACGAGGACAAGAATACCGGCGTCGTCACGCTGGAAATTCTCGCCTCTTAACTACAATCGATTGCAAGGAATATCGTATGTCTGAAAAACGGATCAAAATGCACTTTGACGCCAACGGAGGCTGCAAGGTCGAAGCGGAAGGGTACGAAGGCGGAACCTGCCTTGATGCCACCGAACCTTTCGAACAGATTTTCGGCAAAACCGCCGAACCCCGGCAAATGGTCGGTGAATGCGCCAGCGGCAATCCTGACATGGGCGAACGGGTGCGGTAAATGCCAGCCGGTGACAACGATCAAGGCGGGGGAAGACTCCCGCCTTTTTTCTCGGATAAGGATGCGTCAGGCCCAATCCAAGAATACAAGGTAAATCAGGTTACCGATGAAAACCGCGACATGATCGATCAGACAAGCCCGCGACTGCGTATCGGTTTGTACGATGCAAATGTTAGCAAGTTATTTTACGATGTTTGGATCGACAGAACACGTGAAATGCCGGATGTCGTTGAATTTGATGGTGAACTGTACTATGCTTTTGATACATCCGCTGTGTTACCTCAATATGCGCGGGCGTTGGTATCCAAAGCAACACTATCCAAAGAAGGATGAAATCATGCATCGACCGTCACAAGATCAAATCACCGCCGCTGCGGCTATCATCAAAGCACATACCGTGCAGCACGGCCCTACCGCAAGCGACACTATACTCGCAAATACGGCCTATTCGATCAATTCCGCACTCGGGGGCGTCGGAGAACCCAGCGAGGCTTTCAAAGCCGCTATCGAAGCTGCTACGGCGGGCGACGTAAAGGTGCAACCGATGATCACGGCAAACTCCGATGGCAGTTACACGATCCTTGCCGATAACCCGCTGGGCCTTCCGGTGGGCATGGTACTCGTGCCGCTTGAATTGGTTTCCGATCAAAACGAACCCGAACCTGACGATCCCGCGCTTCCCGATCATGCTGCCCTCAATCGTATGAAGAAAGCCGAACTCCTGAAACAGGCCGAAGCCGAAAACGTCAAAGGTGTCAGCAACGAAAACACAATTGCCGACATTGTGAAATCGATCCTTTCACAACGAGACAATATGGGTTAATCTCATCTTGTCTGAGTCCTTCCCTCAGACAGGCACGGGCCAGTCGCCGTTCCCTCAGTTTGGCAGCTAGAGTCACCAATCGGCGGCTGGCCTCTTAAAATACCCTTGCTCCCTTGTCACTTTGCAGCTACAATCGATTGCAGCAAACACCTAGCGGAGCAACCTTCATGAAACAACCAATCGTGCTATCGTTCGACGCCAACGGAGGGGTCGAGTATACTCGCAATACTGCATTCAAACCATTCGGGGGCGTCGGAGCTATGCACCGTGTGACGGATATTCAAAAACTCCCAGACTGCGACCGATACTATATCAAATGGATTATGGGGCCGTGGGCCGGTCTGGAGCACTGCCACTCTTTCTCGTGGTACTACGATGTCGATACCGAAGGTCACAATGCGGCGGGTCTCGACGGTTCTAACACCGTGTTCTTCGACAGCTACGAGGAAGCGGTTCAGCACGAGATAGCCGTCTTGAATGCAATGCGCAAAGCCGGGGTCATTTTCCATGAGCAGACGCAAGAAACTGAGACGTAACGTCTACGGGCCGACTTACGAAGAACGTAAGCAGGAATTAGAAAAAGCGGTTGAGGCAGCTTCTACATCGCTTAGAAGCACAACGGCGGCATGGGTTCCACCTACCGTGACCTACGTACCTCCTACAAATGACATGGTAATAGGCATCGACTATTCAAGCGGTTCTGACTGGACAGGTTCATCCAATATTGGGCCGTCGCCTAGAGGGGAAACCCTTAACGAAGCTACAGAGCGGCTTCGTAATTCGTTTTTAGAACTTCATCGACAGGTGGAAGACACGTTTCATCCTGCTATCGTGGCGGCAGCATCAGCAATTGGTGGGTTTTCATCAACGATGCGGTCTGTGCGTAATTACTTTCGTATGGAACAGTCGTTACCAGCCGTTGGCAATTTTACTTTTCTGTACGGCTTCCGCGATGGCGGTGTTGTAGCGGATGAACCGCCCGAACATGAGCATTTCGATCCCGTAGATATTGATTTCAATGTAGCGGAGACGCGCGTTCTTTCGCAAGAACAGGTACAACAGATTAGTGCTCGTACCGAAGAATTACGTCAAATGGCAGTCTATGAAGTAACTACACCCACAGTAACAAGTACGCAATCGGCAGAAGACCTTGCAAACACTATTAGATCAATGCAGCAAGCCATGTCCATGTACGCAGCATCAGAGCCGCAACAGCGGGATCGAACCATATCAGAGAGAAGGGAAGCATTCATGTCCTCCGTAAAAGACAAGAACTACCTTACAGCGTTGGCTCAAATCTTTATGCGGCGGATGATCAAGACCAAACCCGATGACGGTTTCAAAATAGAAATCGACCGCGACATCGCGGAGCAAAAGTACGTTATACTTATGCAGATGAAAATACCGGAGCAAGCTCTAGAAGATAACGGGGGCGACCTTCTTGGTCTTGCTCACAATGTGCGCGATGTTAATTTGAACGATTTTCATTTGCTTGAAAAGTTGTATAATAAGGTAAAAGACACGGACGAAGGCCACCGCATCATATCCGAAACACCCGAATTGTTGGACGCGATCACCAGACGCTTAGAGGCGGGTTACAATACTGAGCAATCAGCCAATGTGAAACAGCAGGTGCAGAGCGCACTTTCGGATAATGGCGAAAGCAAGAAAACGACACGTCGAAGAATTGTTCTCAGAAAGCCGAAAAAAGCCCCGGCAGCAAATGAGGATATTCGCAAAGAGACTAAGTGAGAAGAACGTACCGTGTGACGCTGTGCGTGAAGCTATATATAGCCCTAGTGATCGTAAGAAAAAATACACGCCGTGCTTGTTTGATGCAAAGTACGATGTGGACGGTCACAAGCTATGCAAAAAACATGCGCAGATGTTTGCGCTCTTGGTTTTGCTGCCCAAAAAATAACCCTTGACCGGCGCGTGGCTTTTATGCAACAGTAGTAACCCTTAAACGAGGGCAAAGAAAAACCCCCGGTAGGATGTGGCGTCCTATGATCCGAGGGTTTTTCAAACATAGTAAGAATAGGAATAAAGTATGCCATGTCGTGCTACAGGTCAAGTACCTTTTTCATTCTTTCTCAGAGAAAACAGGATCGACTACCAAGCTGTTATTCAGTACAGCCGTGCGTTCTCCTATTTCCTGAGTGAAACAGAGCGCGCGTTTTACGCTTTTATAATCGATTGCACCGCGCGTTACGGGATGCAGTGGTCGTATATAGCGCACGACGAATTCACCAATGGGCGCGAGGCTACGGAACGCTTCGCGGGTGCCATGCCCCCGCCGCCCGTAAGCAAGAATACGTTCTACAAAATACTCAACACCCTTGCCCGTCTAAAGCTGATCGAATGGGATGGCGGGTTTTTCAAGCTGCGGTTCGATACCCTTCCCGTCGAGGTAGCGGCGGATGATGCCGTGCAAAAGGGTTTCGCATCCCGTAATCGCCATAATCAGAACCTTCGTACAGCGGAAGGTATCATGGAATGGGCGGGACGCCTCACAGAGCGCCTTATCCAAGCTTTCACGGTGTGCCGGGAACCGGAGGTCGAGGAAGCTCCGAAAGCGGCGGAAGCCCAAGAAAATAAGGGGAATGACGGTACAACCTATAGCTTGTATTATACATATACCAATCTTCCCTTAGATAAATCTAAGGAAAGAACTCTGCGGGAAAAACTCAAGGATATATTCATGGGCAGAAGCACAGCGTCAGACATCCTCGCATCCGTACAGGGGCAGGTTGCGGAACGCCGCGATAGGGTGCGTAGCAAGCGCACGAAGCGTAGGACTCTTGCGGACTGCGTTGCGCTGTTTGAAAGCCAATGGGCAAAAGGTCAGCGCGAGAAGGACAGTAAACGCCCACCCGCTCGTATTGTTGGCAGGGATCGTGCGTTGATTAAATCACAGATCGTCATTCCGACGCGTGACACCGAACTGGACACTGACGATTTCGCCTATTGGGTTGCGCACCACTGGCAGGCTATCGGAGCGCAGTATTTCACCAAGTCGAAGCACTACCCTGAGTATCCCGTTATCCCTTGGCTTGTGAAATGCCTTGAGGTCTACATCACCGCGTACCAGCAACGGGAGTATCTTGACGAAACCGGAACCAAGTCGATGACCGACTACATGCGCCGAGCTAAACAGGTCGATACGGTGCAAGAAAACTCTGCGAAGGTTATGGATACTGCCCAACGCCAAATCGCGGTACTCAAGGCCGAGTTGCGTGAAAGGGACAAGCTTCTGGACGAAGCACAGCGCACCGGGCGTCTGCAAGAAAATGATTTGCTAACTGACGAACAAAAAGCGATAGTGCGCAAGGGCAGAACTGCACAATTCCCCGATTACGACGATGAACCGGCAAAGCCTGTTCGCAAGCGGAAGCTGAAAAAGCGGAACAAGAAATGAGCGAACTATTCTCGTACTTTGCTGACTTGTATGAGCCGGTCAGATCAAAACTCGACGCGGACCATATGTCCCCGTCTTTTCACGAACTGTTTAACGAGGAACTACGCAACGGCGGCTTCACTCGCGGCGGCAAAAGCTTTGTCGTAGCTGGCAAGACAGCGGAGCTAGATTGCAAGTGTCTCTTTGCTTGCTTGATGCGCGGTGCAGAGCCGGTCGTGTTACTGGATGTTAGAACGTTGTCTCGACGTTTGGACAGTAAATACATTCCGCGTTGGACCGCAGAAGACGACACAACGTTGAACAACGCACAGGTTATCATCATCAACGGACTGTTCGATGAAAACAGGATGAACACCATGACACCGGACCAAGGCGCTGACGTTGCTTGGTTTGTCACCATGAGCATAGAGGCTGGGTGTGTCGTCATACTCACAAGCCCGACCGAGGAAGCAGACCTAGACATACTAGGCGACAGCTTCGGCAACTACCTATCAAACACCTTTGAGGTTTTTCATGTCGCGCAGACCAACACGGCGAACAAGGCAACGTCCAAGTCAAAGCCCGCAAAGCGAAAACACGGCGGGGATGCAGGTTTTAGCAAGCGTAGTCGATAACATATCCGCCACGGCGCTACGGGACTTGGACCCGGACCTTTACTTTGCCGACAATGAAACAGAGCTTCGCACCTACGAATTCATACGTGACCATTTTCATGAGCATCGGGTTATTCCGTCTCGCAAAATTGTGCGGAGTAACATCGGTGTACGACTGCCGCGTATCGATAAAGAGCAACCTTTCGATTACTACCTGAAACGTGTCAGACAGCGCGGCTTCTCTCGTGCCATTGTCGAGCCTTACAATCGATTGCAAGACGGACTGCAAAGCCCGAAGACCGGCGTTGCTACGATGGAGGAAGCAATCGATGACATGTACCAGCTTCGCAATCGCTACATGCGGGCTGGAACGGGCATAGAATTATCCGACACGCTAATTGAGGAAGTGATGAGCAAGTCGCGGGCTTCTCGTTTCCTTGGCGGATCGATCACAGGTATTACCACCGGATACGAGCCGGTTGATCTTGCGATGGACGGATACAATAAAGAGGATTTGGTCGTTTGGCTTGGCCGTCCCGGTCGCGGTAAGTCTTGGCTGTTATTGAAGCAATGCCATGCTGCATGGGTGGCGGGATACAAGCCTCTCTACATTTCGATGGAAATGGGCGCTACACAGAACATGCGTCGATTGCTTGGTATTCATTCAAGGATCAACCCGACCTTCATCAAACGCGGACAGATAGGCACACTTGCGCAACCTATTCTTGATCGTGCGGCGGCAGAGTTACTTGAACAACGTCCCCTTCAAATGGTCACTGCGAATTTCAGCCGCACCGTGGACCAGATCGCTAACTTTATCGATGAACACACTCCCGACATATGTTACATCGATGCTGGGTATCTGCTATCTCCCAAGAAACAGCGATATGGATCAAGCGGACGCCGGGAAACAATCTCTGACGTGATCGAAGAACTAAAGGAACTCGGATCGAACGCTGGTGTGCCTATTGTTATGACCTCGCAGTTTAACCGTGCAGCAGAGCAACGGCGGCGAGGAAGCAATGCCCGTAGGCGGGACGGCGAAAGTACAGAGATTGATCCGCTATCACACCTATCTCTTGCAGAAATTGGCGAGACGGACGTTATTGGTCAGGCGGCTTCCCACGTGTTCGGTATTGAATTTCCACCTTACCCTATCGAAGCAAACCGATACCGTGTGTTTGGCTTCCTCAAAGGCCGTGAGGGTGAAAGCGGCTGGTGGGCCACCAACTACATGCCACGCCAGAACTCGCCTATCGATCTAGGCTTGTGCCTTCCCGATGATCCAGTGTACGCAGCTATTCGCAACACTGCGAGTAACCCGCGACAGCGTGATCCAAACCAACGTAGCGCAGCAATGCAAATTCAGGACTGATCATGGCAACGCGAAAGATCAAACTAAGCAAGTTTAAACGGCGGTCCATGAAAAAGGTCACGTCTACAACCTTGCCGTCGCACGGTGACCTTACTGCGCCGATCCTTGTTGTAATCGATCCCGTTGTCGGAAACGTCAACGCCAAGGCACCTTTGAATGCCAAGCAATTCGAGTGGTTGGTAACTCGTATCAAGAAACATGCGGGCTTTAAGAAAGAGGACGTGTGTTTTGTGTCGGCCTCAACCGGCGTGACGCGGGAAACATGGGATTTAGGTAAACTCATAAACGACCATCTTAAAGATGAGCGCCCAGAATTACTACGCATCATTCGAGCGAATAGACCGAAACTGGTAATGCCGTTCGGCGCTAAGGCTTGCCAGCAAATCATCGGTCGTGCAGTGCAGATTACCAAGGTGCGCGGTCAACCTTTTCAAGAGCCTGAAATTGCCAATGGCGCAACGGTCCTGCCCATGCTTTCCCCGTTCTATGCACAGCGGCAACCTGAGAACGAAGCTGCCTTTGTTGCGGACCTCTGCACAGCGGGACGCATCTATAAAAGCAATTTCGACATTGAAGCCTCTGCAATCGATTACAAGCATAGGTACGAATGGTGCTGGGATGTTAATCACCTAAAGAAATTGCTCAAGGGCGCTAAGGAACTATCGGTCGATATTGAAAGCTTGGGCCTACAGCCTTACAAGGACGACACGAAACTCCTGACGGTTCAAATATCTTGGAAGCCGGGACGGTCTGTCGTTATCCCGATTGATTATGATCGCGGCGCACTCAGGCACCATAAATTCATCCCGTGGTCGAAGATCGATCGACAACAAATCATACGCTATTTGAAAACCATATTCGAAGACCCACGTATTGGTAAATTCGGTCAGAATTTCAAATTCGATTGGCTGATGCTCTTTTACAAGCTTGGCATTAAGATACAGAACTATTCGCATGACACGATGCTCATGGCGCACTTGCTTGATGAAAATCAACGGCGCATCAATATCGATGACTTGGTAAGGCAGCACGTCCCTGAAATGGCGGGCTTCAACGATGGGTATAACAACGATCCAGAGCATCATGATAAAACCCGCATGGACTTGCTTACTCCTGAGAAGATGCTTGAATATGCTTGCGGCGATACAGACGCGGCCTTTCGTCTAAAGAACACGCTACTTGAAAAGATACATGCAGACGAAGGTTTGACCGCGACGTACGAGCATGTGACCTTACCGGGCATCCGAGCCTTTTGCTCTATTGAGCTTAACGGCTTCACTGTTTCGCACGAACAACTACGTGTATTCGAAAAGAAACTGCGACTTATTCAGAAGCGTGAGCGTGTATACATACTCAGCCAGATACCTAAGTCAATTAAAGACAAGTGGCGCGATAGCGGCGTAGGTCTAAAGGTAACTCGTGCGGCCATCCTTCGGGATTGGCTTTATACACATAAGGATGGACTGCGGCTTAAACCCATCAAGCTGACTAAAACCAAAGAGCCGTCAATTTCATCCAAGGAAGCTTTACCTTACTATGTGGCTGATTATCCGGTTATCGCCAGACTGATCGATTACATCAAGAATGACAAACTGCTAAACACCTACGCGGCGGGTTTCCACAAGTATATCTTTGATGGTCTTATTCGACCCAGCTACAGCCTGACCAGTACAGTAACAGGCAGGTCCGCGTCACGAGACCCCAACGGTCAGAACTTCCCCAAACGCGGCAAACTAGCCAAGGAATATCGTAAGGTGTTCCAAGCGCCTCCCGGCTGGGTGTATATTCAGTGCGACCTCTCGCAGGCCGAGCTTCGCATCGCTGCCATGATGAGCGGCGATACCAACATGCTGCGAGTGTATGCCGAGGGCGGCGACATTCACCGCCAGACAGCGGCGGGGACAATGGGCATAAGTGTCGAGGAATTCTTGAAACTCCCCGACGATGTTCAGGCCATGAAACGCTTTCAAGCGAAGGCCGTTAACTTTGGCTTCCTTTACGGTATGTGGTGGGTGAAATTCCGTAGCTACGCAAAGACAGATTACGGTATCGACTTTACGGAGGAAGAAGCGAGGACGATACGCGAAAATTTCTTCAAGACATACCCTATGCTTGAGGTCTGGCACGACGATGTTCAACAATACGTCACCGAGAAAGGGTACATCCGCACTTACGATGGACGTATCCGGCACCTTCCCAACGTGTTCTCACCGGATGAGGGTACAGCAAAGCAAGCGATGCGGCAGGCAATCAACAGCCCCGTACAAGCGATTGCAAGCGAT
Organism: Artemia sp. Kazakhstan ARC1039; assembly: GCA_029168905.1. Taxonomy (NCBI): domain Eukaryota; kingdom Metazoa; phylum Arthropoda; class Branchiopoda; order Anostraca; family Artemiidae; genus Artemia; species Artemia sp. Kazakhstan ARC1039. Next base: position 65,695 of record JAQQPU010000924.1, read on the forward strand.
CTTGGTATCATGACTCTAGGACGCCTCGTGCCGCATATCGAAAAGAAAGGTTACGATTGGATCAAACCTTGCGGCTTTATCCATGACGCTATCGTGTGCCTCGTGAAGGAAGAACATGTTGCCGAAGGCTGCGCACTGGTAAAGCGGTTCATGGAAAACAACCCGCTTGAAAAATGGTTCGGCTGGACTCCTGAAATCCCGATCATTGCAGACGCGGAAATCGGACGCACTCTTGCGGAGACTTATGAAATCGATACCGAGCAATTCACCGGCAAGAACAAGAAAGCATCCTATGCCGACATAGTTGAGGGTATCAAAGCTGGAACCGAAGCAAAGCTACGTAAAGAGAAGGATAAGGAAAAGAGGGCAAAGCTGCGGGCGTCTATTGAAGCTATGGAAAACGACATCGCCAAGTCCGCTAAAATCCCCTCGCGTTTAAGTCACAAACGCGCTACAATAAACCGTAAACGAGGACTTCGCAAACATGCCACGCCACAAACTACCAAAAACACTCAAAGAAAAAGCATCCGAGTTCGCAGAAGCGTACGAAAAGTCGCGTGATGCGACCAACGCCGCTAACCGCGTAAAGACCGATCTGAAAAACACCGTAAAGGAACATTGGCAAGCCCATAACCTTCCGGTCGGCTCTTTCTTTCGATCTGACGGTATGCAATTCAAATACGAAGCAACCTCACAAGAGGTTATCGATCCTGAAAAGGTGCTTGAGCTTTACGAGAACGATGAAATATCTCGTGAGCAGCTTTTATCCATGATGACGATCAGCAAAACGGATGCTAAAAACATCCTTGGCGGTGATCAAGTTGAAGCTTTTACGTACACTCGTACTGGCAAGACTGCGGACGTACGTATTGAGACTCTGCCGGTCGAGAACGTCGATGACGAATTCCTCATGGAAAACAGTAAGCCGGTCTCCACGCGTCGTAAAAAGCGCAAAACGTTTGGCAAGGTCAAACAGGCCGAAAGCGGCAAGCGTCGTATCAGACTCAGGAAACAGGTAAAGGTGAAAAAATGACCGATGAAAACGTGCTGAACCTGCGGGTTGTCGAGAACGCATCTTTAAGCGTTTCTGACGATGGTCCGTCGATGCTACAATCGATTGCAACGTTCATCAAAGAAACCGGGTTGCTTTCGGAATGGGATGCCAGCGACGTTGAACTTGAAAACCCTACGTCCGACGAGCGGCGGCTTGATCGTCTGAACGTATTCGAGGAAGAAGCCTTCGTACTTGCTTCCCTTATGCAGCAGATTACCTCCGACATCATCCATGAAATGAATACTAAGAACAGCGAAGCTATCAGCGAAATCGTTGCGAAAGAGCGCGTCGATTTGCAGATTGCAACGCAGCTATATGCTCAACGTACAATGGGGCGTGGCAGTCTTGACGACGATAACCGCAATACGCTCCTGATCGCGGCCCGTCTGCACGGTATTCTGCGGTCTCTTTATGAGTATTCGCTTCTGGCGCGGTCCAGTCAGGACAATGTTTGGACGCGTCAGGTAATCGTACGCAAGGGCTTTGTTGCTTATACTTACGAACCACAATGAACGAACAAGACATTAAGCACCTGCTTTTTAAGCTAGGGGTGCCACTGACCAATATTACCCATACAGGATCGTCTAAGAGGACGCGTTGGCTAAATGTGTCCTGCCCTTTCGCCCCCTTTACACACAGTAAAGGAACTGATAAAAATCCCTCGTTTGGAATAACAATCCAACCCGACAGCCGGTCTTCTTACAAATGCTTGTCTTGTGGAACAAAGGGACGTTTATCAGCGTTACCTACTCGCTTGGGAGGCTATCGTAAGAAAGACTACAAAACGTTAACCCATTGGGCCGAAATGACAGAGGTCCAAGCTTCGATACACCGCCCAACTGTTGATTGGGAAGAGGATGTAATAAATGAAACCGACGAGAAACGAACAGACACCAAGCGACCTGCTGACGCTATCGAACGATACCCTATATTGTCTACGCACTCATACCTGCGGGACAGAGGAATACGGTGGCCCACTCCGCTTAAACTCGGGCTTCGTTATGACTCTCGTGAGCATCGTATTCTTTTTCCTTGCTACTATCCCGATGATCGCTTCTGCGGCTTTACGGGAAGATCGATCATATCAGATGACGCTCGATCAAAAAGAAACCCCAAAGTAAAAGACTATCTCAACTTGCCGAAGCGCGAGATATTGCTGGGGTTACCTAGCAAGGAACGCTCCGGTTTAAAATTGATTACGGAAGGGTTGTTTGATTTTGCAAGTACCGTGCAAGCTGGTTACACTAATGCGCGGGCAATCTTAGGTACAGCCCTTACTCCTGAAAAACTCGACATACTTATTACAGACGGGGAGCCTGTTTACTTTTTCATGGATAACGACCTTGCAGGGTGGCAATCACTTTTTGGTCGGTTCGATGATAAAGGCGAAGGCGAACTTGAAACGCAGGATGCGTGGGCCTTCAATCTTTATACAGAAATACCTGTTTGGATTGTTCCCTACCCTGCTAAACTGGATAAAGCCAAATACAATGATCCCGGTTCAATGCCGGTTGATCAGATTAGAAAAGCGGTCTCCAAGGCTTGGCTTTTCACCGGCAAACCGCCGATGGATGAGCTAGAGGTACCGAATTTTCTAATTCCATGAGGACATAACACATACTTGACAATATACCTACTATTTGGGTAGTTTGTTCTTTGTCCACGGACATATAGCAAACGTAGAAACATGTAGGAAACACACATGAAACGCACAACAAAACGCACCACGCGTCGTACAGCATCTTCGCGGCGTGTCAAACCCACCGGCAAAACCCGTGTTGCTCGTGCGGGCGCAAAGTCGGAAAAATCAAACGCAAAAGGTTTTGATACAGGTGCAGCGGGCTTCGCAAAAGCCAAGAAAAAGCAAGCCCGTCAACAGGCGGAATACGAACGCAAGATCAACACACCGTTCGACTTTCGCTTGAAACCCGGCGACGAAGCCGAGGTCGTTATCCTTGATGATCAGGAACCGTTTTTCATCAACCTGCATAAGGTCAAGAACCGTCAGGGTCGGTGGGAGGATGCGGTCTGCATCATGGATACAGGGGTGTCATGCCCGCTATGCTCGTCGCTCGGGAAAGAGGGGTCTTATACCCTTGTGCTTACCGTGCTTGATCGGCGTCCTTACACGACACGTGACGGCAAGAAAATCAAGCACAGTCGCAAACTGATGCATGTCAAAGGTCGCAACCTTTCCAAGTTTGAACGGCAGTTTAAACGGAACAAAGGAAACTTCCGAGGACTACGCGTCAACTGCGCCCGTAGCGGCGACAAGGAAGCGGCTATCGGGGAAGACCTCGAATTTTTGGGCAAGGTCAAGGAAAGTGTCTTGGCTAAATATGGGGAAAATGCGAAACCGGCTGACTATAAAACCATTTACCCTATTCCTACGCCCAAAGAACTCGCTGAAACCTACAATCTCGACAACAGTGTTGCGGGATCGGAGGAATTCGGTGACGATGACGAAGACCTCGACAAGGTTGCGTGGTAAGGTCCATTCGTGCCACTTAAACCTACACTTGGTAAAAGGGCGTTTGTTCCTCGCGGCCTGCTTTCACCTTTGCGGGTGGAGCAGGTCGCTAAACGCTTGAGGTTCACCGAACGGTCAACTGATCGTATATCGAACATCCTTAAAGACGGTGAAATCGTTTACGATAATGACGAAGAAGAATACGATTTTGATCTGCATCAATACCGTAACGCGGAACGCCGACTCACTGTTAACGAGCTACGTCCTGTTGCTGACCTAGGATACTCGTTACCGAGGGCGTTTGCTCGAAAGCTTTTGCCTGACGTGGAATGGCAGGACGCCACCGTGTTTCCGCAGCACGACATCAAATTCAAGAAAGAGATACAACCCCGCGACCGGCAACAGTCGGAATTCTTTCGTAACCTTATGATTGCCTGCGATCCTGCGCACGTACAGGACGTATTGGCAAATGCGGCTACAGGTTCAGGTAAGACAGTTGCCAGCATCTACGTTGGCACACAGTTACGGACGCCTACCCTTATCGTCGTGGACAGTAATCGCATTGCTGAGGGGTGGTTAAAGAACTTTCGGCAATTCTTCGGGCAGGGATGGACGCGGCGGAATGTAGGTCGCGTACAGCAAGATAAGTGCGAATACGAAAACAAGGCTTTCGTTATTGCAATGGCGCAATCTCTCGCCAGCCGCAAAGGTCGCTATCCTAAAGAATTCTACAGGAACTTTGGACTAGTGGTGGTCGATGAGGTTCACGTGTTCGGCGGTCCCCATTTTTCACCTATACTCTATATGTTCCCGGCACGTGTGCGGCTGCATGTAACAGCTACCAACCGCACAGGCCAGTTTGGCACTCTCATTAAAACACATACCGGACAGCCTAGGGTCGTATCCCAGCAAAAGGTACTGCAACCTCATGCATACATTATGGAGAATACGCTACGCTCTGGTACAAGCCTAGGAAATAACGATGGTGCTATTATCTCTACCATTGCCAATATGGAAAACCGTAATAATCGTTTGGCTAGACTTATTTACGAACGCGGATTTAAACGTGATCGGATTGTGCTTGCGCTTTCTAATCGCACCGGACAACTTTTACATATACGAGATTTGTGTAACGGTCTCGGAGTCCCAATAGACGATATGGGAATTCATGCTGGTACATACCAGACAAACCGTTATGTCCTCTATTACACTTTGAACGGCAGTAATAAGCGAAACCGTATTGACGTATTCGATGACTACAACGCTGCACGGTATGCAAAAGATAAAATTCAAAGTCAGGAATTTGAACCTTTGTTTAACCGCTGGCCCGGTCTAAAGGTGCCAAACACCCTTTACAATCGATTGCAAGCCGGTGAATTCATGCGTTTCACTATAGCGCGGGAAACCTATTCGCCACCACAACGCGAGCTTGACACTATCCTTCAATCCTGCCAGATTATATTCGCAACGTACGAAATCTTCGCAAAAGGAATAGACGTTCCGAAGCTGGACATGGGAGTTGAGCTAACTCCGAAAGGAAACCTTACTCAAGCCCTAGGTCGCATCCTGCGTCTACATGACAACAAAAAAGTCCCTGAATGGTATGCCGTCCATGACAAATACGCTACAGACCCAGACGATCCATTTAAGTTGCTCAAGCCAACGGATCAGCTTTTCAGTCAGTATTTCGATGGCATAACCAAATCTCGCCACAACGCGCTTAAAAAGGCAGGCGCTAAGATACGGTACATTCCAGATGCGCAAAGCGAAAATTAAGAAAGCGACTAAAACTGTTTCCACGAAACGGCAGTCGGAGTATCGGCTTAATCAGGCCGCAATCCGTAAACCTGCGGAGGTTACTACGCGGTCTTACCGTAAGCAACGCGGTAAAGATTTTGAATTGACCGGAAACGATGTTTTACGATCACTGGAATTTCTTGATGAAGAAACAAAGGTTTTGCCCGTAACAAACACGATCACTGGAAAGGTTGAAAAACACCATGTGATCCGTCTTACTCACGCGGCAAAACTACTGAATATCTCTTACCAGACGCTTTGGCGTTGGATGCAAGAGACAGACCAATTCCCGGCCCCGGTGTTATTCGATTATTCTCAGGGCCGAGAATATGCGGTATACCACGTCGAAGAACTACGTGCTATCATCCGCATAATCGGGGAGCATTTGCGGGAATTCGCTTACTACCGCAAGAACCACACCGCAACACGCGATAAGCTTTTCGATGCAGTGCGTGACGTACGCACAAACCATATCAACGCAGTATCCGAAGGAAAAACTACACATGGCACGAACAACCGGAAGAAAGCCCGCCCGCACCGCAAAAAAGTCAGAACCCGCAACTGACACGGTGCAAGGCACAACCCTGACCATGCACAACGCTGTTGCAAAGCTCACGGTTTCGCTCAAGCGCCGACTGCCCAACGGTGATGAGGTATTCATCGCCCCCGGCATCGAAAAACATACGAGTGCCGACGAACTGGACGCAGCACAGGCCGAGGTCACCGACCGCGTGAATGCATGGCTTGAAGAACTCATTGCAGCCTATCCCGCCGACGATCCTATCGATGAGGACGAGGACGAGGATGAGGATGAAGACGAGGACGAGGACGAAGCGGAGGACGAAGACGAAGACGAGGATGAGGACGGTGAAGAAATCGAGGTCACCGAAGCCGAACTCGCCAAAATGAAAAAGGCCGACTTGCAGGACTTGGCGGAACAACTGGAATACGAATTTGAGTCCAAGACCGTCAAGGATATGCGCGCCGAACTGCATGAGGTCATTTTCGGGGACGAGGAAGAAGACGAAGCGGAGGAAGACGACGAGGACGATGAAGACGAGGAAGCCGGTTTCACCGAAGACGACCTCAACGACATGAAACTCACCGAGTTGCAGGGCATCCTTGATGATTGGGGTTACGAACATCCCGTTGTCAAGAAAGGTGCCAAGCTTGCGGCCAAGAAAGCGGCCTACATCGAAGCTATCCTCGAAGTACAGGATGAGGTCGAGTAAGAATAACGGGAAAATCCAATGGCTATAAAAAAACGTAAGGCCATACGGACGACCAAGAAAGGGGCGGCGAAATCCGCCCCTTCATCGTCTGGTGGTTTCAAAAAGCGCACCGTAACAACGATCCCCGAAGAACCTGACGTTCCCGAAATGGACGGTGAAGTTGGTGATATGATCCGCAAGGTCTCCGACAGCGGACATTACGGAAGCCCTTTCAAACTAGGCTCATCCCGTAAACTGGACACGGGCCGGGTCAACACAGGTATCCTCGCACTTGATCTTTGTCTGGGCGGCGGATGGTCCAAGTCTCGTGCTGGTATGATTTACGGCGAGAAATCGTCGGGCAAATCTACTATGACCTTACAATCGATTGCATCGCTTCATCGGATGGACGATCAAGCGGTAGCGGGTTGGGTCGATATTGAGGGTACGTTCGATCCTGCATGGGCGCGCAAGCTCGGGGTCGATCTAGACCGTATCGTTATTGCTGAACCTGAAAGCGGCGAACACGCGGTCGATCTTGTGGACCTCCTTATGCGCAACAAGGAAATCCAATTCTGCGCTACGGACAGTATCGCCATGCTCGTACCCATGAAAGAGCTTGACGAAAGCGCGGAACAAGAAACGATGGCTTTGCAAGCCCGCCTTGTGGGTAAATACATCCGCAAGACGAACAACGCACTCATTAAGGAACGGTCGCGTAACCATCTGCCGATCCTTATCCATATCAACCAATTCCGCATGAAGGTCGGTCTTGTTTTCGGTGACCCCCGCGTTTTGCCGGGTGGTAAGGCTCTCGAATTCTCAACCTCGCAACAAGTCGAAGCAAAGAACAAGGAACACACTGGCAAGGACGAAGATAAGAACGATGTCGTTCTATATAACGAACACAACATCAAGATCACCAAAAACAAAAGCGGTGGTCCGATGAAAGAGGCGGCATTCAAGCTTATTCGTACCGAAGGTCATGAGGGTATGCCCGAAGCATGGGTTGACCAAGCCAAGACCGTTTACAAATTCGGAACGCAGGTAGGCGTCATCGATGGTGCGCCCTCATCGTTTACTATTGACGGTGTAAATGGTAAGTTTCGTGGTGCACCCGCCCTTAATGCGTGGGCTATCGAAAATCCCGAAGAATACCTAAACGTTCAAGCCAAGATCGTTCAGGGCTTCCGTACCAAGTGGAACCTGTAAATGCCGAAAGAACGCAAGCCGCGCCCTCAGAACCCGTTGCTCGACCGTCTTGATCGGTTGGGTACACAGTCTAAGGCGTACCATGCGTCACCCGGATTAGAAAAGAAACTCGCCAGCCGTGTAGGAGGTCACCGTACGGCTGGCAGCGGTAACAAAAAAGAAAAGGGCGACGTGCGTGTTCATGGCGTTGCCCGCATCGAACACAAAGCTACCCAGAATAAAAGCTTTAGCGTCACCCGTGAAATGCTGGAAAAGATCGAACTTGCCGGTCGCGGTTGCGATGAGCTTCCCATCCTTACCATTGACTTTCTAAACGACAGGGGCAAATCGACGGGCCAAGAGGTTGCCGTTCTACCTCTAAGGGACTTGCTCGATTTGATCGATAAATGACAGGCTTACCAGTTAACCTTATAGCGGACACGCTGAACACCCGGTACCGCAGACACGAGCGCGGTTTCATCGATGACGACACCATCCCTCGCATACACGTTTCTTCGCTTATCAAGGCAGGAAGCCACGACGCATTCTGCGCCCGTGAATTCGTTCTGCGTTACATGGAACGTGCGCAAACTGGCGGCGGCGGTATTCCACCCAAGTTTTCGCTGCTATATGAGCTAGGTCACTTTTACGGCAATTATGTCGTGCAGGAATTCCTCAAGCGTAATCCAAGCTGGGCCAAGTATGCGTGGGGAGATTGGACCTGCCCGTGCAAGTACAGTAAACGCGAACGAGTTTGTCTCCCAGAAGGCGAGACGTGCAAACGCTGCCGCCACCCGATTGACATCTATCAAGAGATAGACTTATTCAACCCCAAAGGAACGACGGTCGGCCACGCTGATCTGCTTTTCAACGTTGATGAACGCTACTACGTCTATGAGTTTAAATCTATCGACCGTGCAGACATTGTATTCTCGGAGTTGAAAGAACCGTTGGCGGATCACTTGTTGCAAGCATCTAACTACTACTGGATGCTCAAATCCGAAGGTAAGGCCGTGAGTCGGGTTATACGTTTTGTCTACATCGACAGGTCCATGAACGATCTGTACCGTGCACTGCCTTTCAAAGAGGTAAGCGGCAAAGCCATTAAAAAGGACCGATTGCTCTACATTTACCGCAAGGCGGATCGCGCGCATCAGGCTATCGAAAAAAATAAGTTGCCTAGACGCATTTGTGAAAGTATTACATGTAGTCGCGCCAAACAATGTTCACGGGCTGTCTCATGTTTTTCACGTCACAAGACATCGGTCTTTCGTATTCCCTCGGACTAGACCCGTCTCTATCCAACTTTGGATTTTTCGCGGCACCTATCAATCATGAAGATTGGTACGGTCTTACCGTATCTACTGATACAAAGGATGGGAGTGACATGCGCCGCTGCCAACACGTTGCACAGGAGGTATCGGAATATATCACTGATTTGCCGTATAAGCCTGCCATCGTTGTTTTCGAGGATTATGGACCTATCGGGCGAACGTCAGGGAAAATCACACAACGTGCCGAGATATGCGGGGTGTTGAAATACAAACTCACATATGAAATGCGTATCCCCATCATCACCGTATCACCGACCGGGCTGAAAAAGTTTGCAGTGGGTAACGGGAAAGCAAAGAAAGAGGCGGTCATGAACCAAGCACATATCGAAGGTTTCGATGCTAACACAAGCGATGAGGCCGATGCGTTCTTTGCCGCCAAGCTTGGATCGTACATCCTCAACAGCCGCAGGGTCGAGGTTGATTACACTAGGCTCAATCCTCTCTTGTAATCGAATTTTCTTACAATCGATTGCAACCCGTGCTTGACAACTAACTCGCGCACACTTACTTTCAATTCACCGCTAACCGCAAACCAATCCACCCATGCCATCGAAAAGGAAATCATCATGGCTCTCAAAACCAAACCAAAAGCAAGCTCGAAAGCACCAGCCAAAGGCAAGGCCCCGGCAAAGGCAAAAGGAACGAAAGCTACCGCCGCATCGGCCAAGCCGAAGAAGCCCGTCGAACTGCTTGAACCCGGCACCTTCGTCAAATTCAAAGGCTACGGCACCGAGGTTCCCGCCGATGAGGCCGTTTTCGAGAAAGACGAAACTCTCTACATTGCTGAAATCGATGACAGCGGCGATCAGGCCCTCTACAACGTGGTGCGTGGTTCTGATGTCGAAGAATACCTCGAAACCGGCGAAGCCGAGAACGGCGGTCAGGTCGCTACATCCGAGGTTGCGGAACTCAAGGGCGCTGCTCTCGACAAAGCGCGTGATCACTACATGCCGATCACGATGGTCGGGAAAATGGAAGAACTGCTGGATGAGAACGGCGGCTCTGCTATCGACACGGCGATCAGGCTCAATCAGGAAATTCAGGAAACCTATTTCTACATGGGCGGTGCGCTTGCAGCGGTCTTGAAGGGCGGTCTCCACCTGACTGAGAACGGCGGCGACTATGACGGCGAGGAAGCGTGGAGCGATTTCTGTCAGGCCGAATTCGGCTTCAAGGGTTCGAAGGGTCGCCAGCTTGCCCGCATCTACACCACGTTTTCGGCCATGCCCAATTTCGATCCACAGAACCTTGCCGACATTGGCTGGTCGATTGCGGCGAAACTCGAAAAGTACGTCACCGAGGACAACGTTGACGAGGTTCTGGATGCTGCCCGCGAGGAAGGCGTCACTCAGCGCACCGTCGATGCGATCATGAAGGAAAAATTTGTCGATGCGAGTGGCAAGACAGCTTCGGGCAAGGCGGCAACGCGCGGCGGCGAAAAGCTCGTCGTCAAGTCCATGAGCTTCCGGCTGACGGAAGACGGTGCCGAAACCGTTGAACTTGCTCTGCAACAGTGCATGAAACAGAACGGCATCGAAAGTATGGAACTTGCGCTCGAACAGATTTGCGTCGAATGGGCGCAGGAATTCGCAGCGACCGACACGGCCAAGAAACGCATCAAGTCGAAAGCCAACAAGGCCGAGAAAGCGCGTGAAGCTGCCGCCAAGGACAAGGCCCCGGCCAAAGCACCGGCCAAGGCACCGGCGAAGCGTACGACAGGCGGCGGTCGCAAGAAAGCGGCCTAACCTGCCCTACCACTGCCAACTAATACAAAGGGCGTCGATCTTCGGCGTCCTTTTTTTGTCCAAGGTTCGGTATGCATATCAAACGAAGAATAAACGAATGGTGGTTTGAACCTGACCTCAAACCCCGCCGCGTAAAGGTACCACGGCGGGTTAAACAACTGGACCCTGTTAACAGCGACGTAACCCTTCCCTCACTCTACCGAGGAACTATCGGGGCTTTTAAACCTTCTACCAAGTGGGTTTACTACAATCGATTGCAATCAATTGACGTTGGCTATCTCGTGCCGCTTTACGATCTAAAACAGATAGGGCGGCGTTACGGCCTTAGTCACAATGCCATGATCTATTTCAGAAAGCACATACTGCCTGAACCTTTCGACATCGTAAGACGCAGATCGGTGAACGCATTTCACTGGTCTAGGTTCACCCTCCTTGCACTAGACGTTGTACTTAGAGATTTGGAGAAAAGAGGCTACAATCAAATATTGTCAAAGTACGAAGATCACGTTGATCTTGTACACATAGGCAGCGACTATTTGGCTAGTTACTACGCGGCAAAGGCTGAGGAAGAACGTCATAAGGTCGGTGACAAGTACGGCGTTTCTTGGTTTAATGATTGACTATATCGCCTTGCGCCATAGTCCATCTACATCTATACTCGGCTTATATAACGCAAACACTATAGCACTACAGGCTACTACATATGGACGAACCAAACGAAGCGCCCCCTAAACCCAGCGCGGTTAGAGGGGAATGCGAGGTAACCGGGTCAGGCGATAACGGCGTGTACTATCACGTCAATCTCGACACTATGGTATGCGAATGTAAGCACGGCAAAGCGTGGCATTTTTCGCGTAACAAGTACGAGCCTGCAAACCTCTGTAATCACAAGCTCAAAGCCATTGCCAGTTTGTGCGAACACCACCCCGACGATACCGAGTTGCGGGACTATTACGACACCCAGCTAGGCCGACGCTACAACGTGTTCGAAGCGATCAGCGCGTTTCACAAGGAATTGCGTCGTGGCGACGTGGACAACGCGATCTATTGGGCGACTATGGTCATTCCGCATCGCGGTAAACACGGTATTGTTGCCTACATGCGCAACATCCTATTCGAAGAAACGCGGGACATCCCCCTAGCCCGGTATATTCTCAAAGTTTCCAGCAAAGGCCGTAGCGTCTCCATATTGGAAATGCAGCGGGCCGTGCATCGTTTTTGCGCAGCGCCCAAAAAGTGGCACCTGCCGTGGCGGCACGATATATTCATTGATGAGCAGCGCGGCTACCGCAAGCTTGCCTCCGACTATGGATACGATGTTGCCAAAGCCAAAGACATCATCCCCCAGAAGCATCACGATCACTTGCAGCGCACACTTGTCGAAGGTTTCAAAACCGGCAAGCGGGAAATCGTGCAGTACGGTCTCAAAGGTTGGTTCAAATCCAAGTCGCCGGAACACGAGCATATGAAGCTCGAAATCTTCAATATGCTTGTAGACGTTTTCAACGAGGAACTATCAAACGCATTCGAGTACGATCACGACTATGCACACGATGTTTACCGGGTCATATCCATGCGTCTGAGTAACCACGGCGGCGTAGGGTACCACGAGTTAAATGCGTTCTGCGATGCGCTTACAGGCGAACCGGGCAATGACCCCCGTGCTACCTTATCGGAGCTTGACCACCGCAAGATCGTCAACTTTCCCAAGGTGCGTAGGGTCAAACTCGGAGCGATGCGGCGGATACCGTTGTACGCTCACGATAACCATACATGGGGCGGCAAAGCCAAAATGAAATCGCATCCCCATGAACTACGTCCCGGCGCGGCCCAAGATCATATGGACTTTCGTTTGTGCGGTGCCTACCTAGGCGTTGCATGGCGTACCCTTGCCTGCAAGCAACACGCTACAATCGATTGCAAATGGGGCGACGTTAAATGGGATAACCCAAAGTGGCTCTGGTCTCATCTGGACAAAATGTTCTACTAAATCGAGCAAAATAATGGTACGCTGCCTTATGACTTACGATGACGGATACGAACCTGAACTCGTTTACAGCGATGGCGTGAATACAGACATGCTCATCGAAAACATGCTTACACTTGTCTACAATGGCGACTACGGTGCGGATAATTTCGATAGAGTTTTCACGGCTATCGTTAAATCCCATATCTACGAAGACTGCCCCCATCTTGTTGCCAGCTACGCAGGACGCGACAACGCGAACCTTGGCGGCGTCCAGTATCTTCTCATGATGCGCCTAAGTTTCTCAGTCATTACGCCCTTATCGCCTAACTGGCCTATGCACGGCTTTCCGTATCTTCAAGATGCCACGGTCGCGCTGGCTATCGACTATCCCGGCGAGGACACTCAGTCTAACTACACGCCGGGTCGAACCATTAACCAAGCTGCCTTGGCTGCGCTACTGCAAATGTCGAGGGAGTTATCCATTGCGCACTACAACCAGTTGGAGTTGCCGCTGCGCCCAAAATACGATGCGTGATAGCCATGCCCTTCAAAAGACGCTCGGACCTGCAACCAAAAAAGCCGCGTAAGAACTACGTTTTCGTCAACCCCAAGGGCGGTCTCATAGTAAGGACGCCTGCGGTGTGTACGTCTTGGAACAACGACTTTAGGGCAAGGATCACCGCCGGTTATTGTCCCCCGCGTACTGCACGGCCAAGGCGACAGCACGAAGACAATCACGTTGCGGCGGGCCTTGACGAAGCGGAGTATGTGATAAACAAGCATAGGCTCAAGGTTATACTTGTAACGAAGCGTTTGGACACTCCGGCTTACATCGCGGTATTAAGAACAGAGGTTCACGATCTTACTACTGGCAAAAAGCTTTTCCTCAATCACGATGATCCCGCCATGCGTATGCTCATGATTTACGAGTTTATCACGGGTGAGCGCATCGCTGGCGTTCCCGAATTACACATTGCCGACATCGATCATGAGTGGTAACCTACTAACGTCGAGAAAGGATATAATCATGAACGCTGACACACTACTACTGACTGAGCATTCTTCGTTCTATCGGGCTTCTGCCGAAGGCGAAGAAAGGTTCTTCCCTTGCACCGCCACCAACGGTGAAAACCGCGCCAAAGCGTCAAAGTTTGACGCGGGCGGTGATCCCCCGGTCGTTCAGGGCTTCGGCGTATACGACACCACAATCTCTACCGAGTATGCGGTTGCTCTATACGCCACAAAAGCGGACGCACAAGCGCACGAGCCTGCAAAACCCGCGTCACCCCCCGCCGACATCTTCGAAGAACCCAGCGAGTCTCCTATCGACTCTACGGACGACTCGCCCCTCACCCCGCCGGAACATGATCCCGCCGCGTCAACGAAAAAGCGGCCTACCAAAAAGCAAAAGACAAGGAAAATGCCCTTGAAACCCGGCACCTAAACTGCTGCAATCGATTGCACGACCCATACCATATCATAAGGACAAGCCATGCCTATCTTCACCGAAGAAACACTTGACTTTGAACACGGGGGCCAAAAGATTGAACTGAGGTTCTTCTACGATGATTTCGCAGAAAGCCCCCGTGAATATTCCAACTTAGGAACCATGACCTGCTTTCATCGTCGCTACAATCTTGGCGACGATCACGAGTACGCGGACCCCGACGAATTGCATGAAGATATAATGGTCGATGGTACGCTAAGACTCCCCCTCTACCTCTACGATCACAGTGGTATCACCATGAACACAACCGGGTTTCACTGCCCTTGGGATAGCGGACAGGTAGGGTACATTCACGTCACCAAGGAAAAAGCCAAGTTTGAGCTTCCCAAGCACGAGGATGAGACTGAGGAACAGTGGGAGGGACGTGTATACAACGCCCTGCGCAACGAGGTTGCGGATTACTCAAGTTATATTGAGGGCAACGTCTATATCGCCCGTCTGTACGACGCTGAAACCGGCGAACAGATTGAAGAACAGGATTACGGTCTCACTATACTTGGACCTCTGACCGAGGAACAGAAAGAGTCTATCAAACAGGAAGCGATAAATGAGTTCCTTAACTAAGAAAAACAAGGTCGAGTGCCAAGTAATTCTCACGCTAACGGTTGTGAGTTTGCTATTGCGCGAGGTCGATAAAGAGGCGGGCAAAGAGGACGAGGGGCCGGGGCCTGCCGACCAGCAATGCGTTATCATGATTGACGAGCTTCTACAGCGCAACGAGGAAGGCACACGAGACTTGATGATTAAACGCATCAACAACAGCAGAGTTTGGTTGACCAAGAAAATCAAGAATTACTCGACGCAGGATGCGCTTATCGGCGCACTCACAGTCCTTGTGTCGGGCTTCATCGCATCGCGGCCCGGTACGCGGCTTGATTTCATCATCCAACAGTTTCGTGGAAATATGCCGAACCTTACGTACCTAGTTAAGTACGACAAAAACAAAGCTGACGAATGTGCAGACCTGATTAAACAGGCAGTTAGACGCACCGGCCCAAGCAAAAAGTACAGTAAACGTCATTAGGCTCTGCAAGGTGTAAGATCGAAACGCAAAACTAGGACAGTAAATGTCTAAAGAAAATGACCCTGATGGTACCAAAGCTCTGATTGAGTTCTTGTCTGATGACGGTCAGGAGGTTTTCGACTTTGTTAAGAACGAACAATACTCAGTAAAGACTGAGGTCGTGTACGTTGGCGAAAGTATCGATGGTTTTGGTGTATTTAGAAAGCCTGAACCTCATGGGGGTTATTCGTATTGGAGCGATGAAATACCTCCCGCTGTATTTGTATACGATCAAAGTTTGACCAATCTCTTTACGTTGTTTTATGCCTTGAACGACCTTGAAATAGGCGAACTCTTGTGGAGGCAGGTCGGCCACGCATACGGCTACACCTTCAAGTAAGATCACTTACAATCGATTGCAAAACGTGTTATTATGCTTTATATATTAACGGGCAAACACGGCGGGCATTTACAATGCGTAAAATCGAAGCAAACGAACTCACCAAGGGTCTTGTCGTAACGTACGGCTACTCTAAGCTTGAGCAACGTATGGGGCCGTTCCGCGTGGATGGTTTCTATAACGACTACCGTGGAAGACACGTTCGCCTTGTGCCTAACGCTACCGTAACGCATACTACGGAAACGCCTCGCAACGTACATCTTTCGGATGACGAGGACTTTGGCGAATTACAATTCTTTGTCGAGGATAACCCTGCATGAACATCACACCATCACGACCACAGTCACCAGACATCGACGCCTATCAAGGCATTCGCCGCCATATGTTGCGGCCCACCGAAGAATACCACGACTATCAGAAGGTCTATCAACGCCAGCAAGCCGAACGCGCCAACGAAGAAATTGAATTCGGATACGCTCTAGGCACTGCGATGCGCTGGGGCTTTTTGCTGTTTTGGCTACCGATCAAGTGGGTTGCGTTGTTGATCTACTATTTCTTCGCACATATCCACGAGCTTATGGTGCTGTCTTTCTTCGCACTTGCCGCGCTATGTTTCGGCATCATCGTCTACCTTTCCTATGTTGCGAGTACGCTGCCATGAACTTGTCACAAGTAAAATGCTATCACGACTATCGGCAATGGCTTTGGGAAAAACAGAACCGTGATCATGATTTCAACTTTCATGCCGACGAACCCAAGGAAGGCAAAACCCGAAAGGTGAGCGGATACCTTGAACCGAAGCGAAACATCAATTTCCAAGATGTCATACACTGCACTGACGCGGAGAAAGCCCGAGGCATTGCACGGGGCATCCTGCGGTACAAGGACGTAAGTGAGGTCAAGTACAGAGGTCGGTGGGTCTGGGTTACTTGGTACCATGCTGACGATGGTTCACACAAACTACCGGGGCAACTGCTTGATGGGCGGGAACGCGTTACTGGTTAGGACATAACGTTTGCTCGTTTGGTGGCCCTATGCTACCTTTAAAACATCGCAAACACTAACCGGAGCAATCACAATGATTTGGATACTACATATCTGCGCGGTGCTTTTCTTTTGGCCCGCCCTCTTTCTGACCATCGGCTTCCACCTGCTGCTCAACAAGGGCAAGAACAATGACACTTGAGTACGATGGTTTGCCTCTCAAGCTTATGACGCGCGAGACGTTATACGTACAAGGTCAAGACGGTGGCGCTGTTCATTACGTATGGCCTTACGAGGGGCATTTTACACGCAATGGTACTTGGCGCTTCCATACCGGCAAGGTCATTGACGGCACAACCGAGGTTGACGCCCCTGACAAGCCCCTTTTGATTGACGGGTCATCGGCGCGCGGCTTCGTGCTTGTCTGGGATGCGATCAATGAGAAAAACCGGACCAAGACCGAAGGTTTCCTCAAAAGTCGCGGACTGACGGTTTGGATGTTTCAAGAACTCATCTGGCCGAACATCAAATTCGGGAGTTAACAATGACCGCGCCACCTGTACCGTTTCCGCGAAAGTTGGAGCCTCACCATGTTGCCTATCTCGACACGCAAATTCCCGTGTTCGAAGAAATGGTGGACGAAAACCAACATATCGAGGTTGCGCTTTCTATCGCGGTGTTATTCAACCACGAAGCTGCCCGTGATGTTTTCACTGCGTTGAAGGTTATCCGCGACCGCGAGGGTGAGGCTACCGAAGGTGTTACCATGCTCTACAATGACTGGCGCATGAAACTCCGTAGGTGGCTATTCACCACTCATCCCGATCACTACCAGAAGGTTTACATTTTCCTATGAGCAAACGCGGTCTCCTGATGCTGCATCCTGTGCCAAAGTACACAGACCAGCAGCAAAAATTCGAGCGAAAATTGTTCCAAGTTATACGCGATGCTTCCGCGACCGGCAATGGTCGTGATATTGCGGTGGAGGACTACTACCACGAGATTTTGTCGTACTTTCCAATAGGCGCTGGCAAGTATCTCGTTCGCATCGCCACGGTCGATGACAAGGGCCGTCCTTACGGCAACCTTTCGCTGGCACAGACATTGTACGATGTTATGCTGCCTATTCTTCGCGGTATGAATATGACTATCATCACAGCGGGTGAAGCTCGGTTTGATTGGTACTACGATCCCGATCTGTTCAAAGGGTTTCCCGACTACCTGTATGTGCCGAATTCCACGAATGTTACGAATATCGTCGTTATACAGAAAAGAATAAAATAACGTCCAACCCCACTCACGGCGTTATAGGACCGCTACAATCGATTGCATCGGTGGTGGCGGTCCTTTATATTATATACATTCGCAAACACAAAAACGGAGCATACCATGTCCGAACCAAACAACCAGCGCCTCTATGATTGCAACGTGTGCGGCCACGTTTGGCTGCATCTTGCAATGCGTGTTCCGCCGCACTGCCCCAAGTGCGAGACCGTGCAAACATCGCACAGCAAGTACGACATTCGCAGCTTGGACGATGAATGCTATCCCGTGGTCCGCGTCGGCCCTGAACCCGAACATCCCGACGATGAAATCGATGCCACGGCACCGCAGATGCGTTCGCTTTTCCGCAAATGGAAGGAACACGACAACGGCCTCACGTGGCGCGAGTTTGCGGCCACAGTACAGCCCGGTTACCAGTGCCTTATGGTTAAATGGTGCGGCATGTATTTGGGAATTGAGGAAGACGGGTACACGCACAGCTAATGGAACGTTGGCGTAATATACCGTCATGGCCTTGCTATCAGGCGTCTAGCCTAGGGCGCATCCGGCGTAAAGAAACACGCCGTTTGATGCATCCTTACAAGACCTCTCGCGGGTATCTCTACGTAAAACTTAATTGCCAAGGCAAACGCAGAAGCGTACCCGTACATAGGTTGGTGTTAGAAGCTTTTCGCGGTCCATCTGATAAAGTTACGCGCCACCTTGACGACATTAAAGCAAACAATGCGTTGTATAACCTACGGTATGGGACGCACAAGGAAAACGCCGAAGACAGAGTATATGCCCGTGGCGCAGACGACCCACGCTCACCCGTAACATGGGACGAGGTTCAAGCAATACGTGACGCTTATGCTACAGGAGATTTCACAATGAAGCAGCTTCGAATTGAGTACGGTATTAGTGCTGGGCTAGTGAGCAACATTATAAACTACAAAGGGGGGTACTCATGACACATACAATTCTCGGATTGTGCGATGACGGCCAGCACGTCGAACTACACAACACAGACAGTCACGATGCCGCAAAGGCATGGATACATGGCTACACCCTTCGAGGCGATTGGGGCGGGTACTACGGTCTCGCCGTTATCGATGAAAAAGGCGAATGGGTTTCAACATGGGACAAACCCGATGACACGTAAACCTATATTCAGTGTCGGTGATCAGGTCGTATTCACAAACGAGTACGGTGTCTGCTTCGGAGTGAAAACCGTTACGGCGGTGGTCAATGTCGAATGGGATAAGAACCCCCGGTATCATTACGAACCGTCCGATAGTCCGTGGTTCCCTACTGCGGAGCATCACCTGACCAAGGCCAAGGATCGTGACCTCAAAGCACAGGAGGAAGGCGACGACGCCTACTTCCAAGAAAAGTACGGGTTCGGCGTTACGCGTGAACAACTCGCGGCCCTGCTCGACAGTGACTACGATATTTGAAAGGACGCACAATGAAGATTACCGGATACGTTCAACCCAGCAGTGTTAACCTCATGGCGGCATGTATGGCATGGACGAACATGGGGATGAGCTTGAGCGAACTCGACAAGGAGATGCTGCGCGGAACCTTCTACTATGACCGCACTATCAGCATCGACAGCGCAGTGCAGGTTATCTGCCAATCTCGTATCGAAGATGACGACAGTTACGATGCATTCATCGAAGAAGCGAAGGGATGGATCGACGTAACCAAGGATGCGGAGAACCTGCAAACCAAGTACCCCAAACATTGGGAATGGTACAAGTCGATTGTCGATCAGAAGCGGTGGAAACATGCTCGTGCCGCGATGGATGGAGCGTCTAACCAACGCCTATTGTCCCGTGTACTGCACGAAGCAATCCGCGAGGTTCAGGATGAAAGCGGCGACCTCAAGACCGACGCTGCGGTGCAAGTGATCCTGCACCAGCTTTCGCACGTACTTGGACAGTCGCACATTCTCGACTTGGCAGAGTACGATCTGTATATGAAAACGATTGCCGAAAAGCTCGACTGATCGCTTACAATCGATTGCAAAGCACATGGGTTTGCGGTATCTTTACGGTATCGCAAACACTATATCGGAGCATCCTTATGCCAAGTATCGTTATCCCTGACGAATTTATCCACCACAACTGGATCGACACGTCTGGCAACATCCACACAGTCCCGCCTGATTTCTACGCCGCCAACGGTGAGCCGTACGACAGCGAGGCCGACGCCACGATGGAATACCACAACACTGAGGTTGACGTTGACTATCTCGGCGCGCTGGCCCGTCGCATTCTCGACGTGAAACAGGCGGCAAAAACTCACGACATGTTCCATACGCCCAAGAGCAAAGAGGAAATGGACCACTGGATTGCGAACATGCCGGTTGAAATGCCGACCTCGGTCGCGGTCATGGTGGGCTACAACTACGCCATGCACCAGATCGCGCTTATCGCTGACGGCGAACACCCCGGACAGAAGGACGAAACCGATGGATCATAAGTTTATCGTAACTTTGACCACGGACGGCGATGTTGACGCAACTACTCTGCTCGACAACTTGGCGTTTGCCATTATCGCCGCCAAGAACGAAGGGGAGCTTTCAACCGAAAACGACGAAGGCTTCGTTTCCGAGGTAACCGTAACGAGGTACGCCCATGACGAATAACGTGATCCAGAATTCCGATTACGGCGGTGACCCCATCGACCGCGAAGCCTTGAAGATCGATTACGATCCTTCCAAGTACCGCAACTGCGAAGACGCGGCTATCGCCTTCTACGAGGCATTGAAGCCCATCATCCGCGCACACGGCCAAAACCCTGACCGCGAGAGTTTCATTCTCAACCCCGAGGAAGCGGCGGAACGCGGCTACGGCCCTGTCTGGACCGTCTCTTGGGAGGCTGGCCCTTTTCAGTGGGGCATTGTTGCATCCGCATGGATGACCGGCCCCGGCTGGTACACTGAACCCCACTATTCCTTTGACCTCACCTTTACGGAGTAACATATCATGCCTAAGAAACCTGAATTCGATGCTGCCACGCACAATCACGGCCTGAAAACGAAAAAGGCAGTGCGTCTCGCATCCGACCTGTTGCGGACATACGGCAACGCGCCGTTTGACCCCCGCGATGCATTGGTCGCCTCGCACATGGTCGATGACCTTGTTGCCAACGATTTTCTGCGCACAGCGTCCGATGGCCTTGTCTTCCATACCGGCAAGGTCGTGATCGGCGGTGCCGTAAAGCGGAGGGCGTAACAATGGGTATTCACGCATACGTTTACCGTCAGAACGTCCTCGGAGACTGCACGGCCCGTGGTTGGTCATCGCGGTTTGATGAGGTTTGCGTCGTGAACGCGGAAGGTCCGTTTGAACCTGACGACAAGCACCCCGCTGTGCTTGTTCGCTGCCACCGAACAGTATTGTCCCTTCATGCTGTTGCGGTCGATCATCATGATCAAGGCGTATGGACGATGTTCGGCGGCAATTTCTTGTCATGTTCTGACAGCCGGTTTGGTGAGCTTTGCCGTAACCTGCTGGAAGAAAACGGTCTCAAGTTCCCCCGCCATTTCGGATACGGTGCCGTGGCAATTCATGACAGGATCGAAGGATGAAGGAAGCTCTTTTCTACCTGCTGGTCATCTTCGACCCCACCATTGAAAGTACCAGCCCGGCACATTCAACGGATACTGGCCTGATGGCGCGAAGCCATGCAATGACATTCAGCGAATGCAAAGAAGAACGCGAAAGGGCGGCACTCGACGCTGCCCTTAAAACGCCACAGTTGCTACTTGATCGTGGCATCGTGCACACGTGTGTCCCGGTCGAGCATTACGAGTAAAGGCAAACGGGGCTATCATTCAAAGTTCGTCTGCGGTATAATATCTACATGGCTCGCAAACACAAAAAACCGAAGAACAAGCGTCTTCAAGCTGCGCAGGAAGCCCACAACAGGTTTCTTGCGCGGCACGGTATCGATGGCTCAAAGCGCCCTACACTACGCGGCTTGGACCCCGACGCTACCGCACCTACCGGACACGTACGGGAGACGCCCAGCGTGTCTCTCAGCGACGATATACCGGCATCCGGTGGCGTCCGTACCACGCCTAAATCTACGGGCGGTCGCGTGATCGGACAAGCGTACAACAAAGGTCCGCTTATGGTCCTAAGCGACAAGTCCGAACTTGCTAACAACAAACGAAGGGATCGATAGTGTCTGATACAATCGACTGCAAGTATATACATGCGTCTACTGCAAACGAATTGCGATTGATGGCCGAACGCATGTATGAGCATTACACCCTTGGCAATAAGTCTACGGCTCGTGCCATGATCAACGGTGTTCAGCGCAATCGCCTAGCGTACGTATGTGCTTGTTTCCTGCTACTCGCGGAACAAAACAATGACCGTCAATCCTACTTTGACTTTGTTGCCGGGATAACCAAGTGACTTATCGACCTTACGCCCGATCACCAGTTTTGTTCGACAGCGACAATGGCAAATTTAAGCCGTGGCCCGAAGACAAGTTTGATCAGCATATGGTCCTGCCTTCCAATGTTGCTGCCGTAAATTCCTACTGCAAGTGGCTGCAAAAACGCAAAGAGGTATTCGAGGTAAGGCTGGGTTACCATTGCTTACTCGTGAAATCGACTGTTGATCCAAAAAACGTACCTGCGGAGGACTAAATGGCTAAGTACACAAAAACCAATATTGAAACCGGGAACTTTATCGGTTGGGATAGCAGTACCCCCGGTTCGACAGCGACCGAAGCAACGTTAGAGTGTCACCTTAACGTTTATATGTCCGAGGCAGATGCAGCCATTTTTGCAGCACTGGCACAGGATCAGCATATTCAGCTTGGTGGCATGGAGTATTCGTACCACGAATAAAGTACAGTAAATGCATAATGGATTTGCAAGACATGGAGTGCGAGATATGCAGTTTTCAGACTTTGGCGACATTGTTAAAATGTACGCGAAGGAAATGGCCTTGGCCGTGAACGGAGGTAGTTGGGATACTGATTACACCGAGGCGCAGAAAGTGGGTTGGGCTTTGAAGGTTCAATGGGCGATGGCAAAGTTCGAATAATTACAATCGATTGCAAGCAATGTTCTTCAAATTTTTCTTGCAATCACCATGTCTTGCACCCATATTCAACTCATGCCGATCACGGCACAAATCGCAAACGCTCATAACCGAAAGGTTCCATACCATGACTACTCAGACTAAAAAGGCACCAGCCAAAACTGCACCGAAGAAGGCTCCGGCCACTACGCGCAAGCGCCAGACCAAGGTCAACAAGCCCGAGAACGCGAAGGTCGCGGCGGCACCGAAGGTCAACTCGCACGTGGAAGCTGGCATCAACGTCGCTCGTTACGATGGTCCGTCGAGCTTCGTGAATTCGAACCGCAAAGTGAAAATCCTTCTCGGTCGCCAGATCGATCCCGCCGATGTCACCACTCGCGCACAGTCCGGCCTCTATGCCTTGCGCGACACCTACAAGGGTCAGTCCTTTTCGGTGAAGGGTTTCGACAATGGCATCCTGCGCGACCTCGTGGGCGCTGGCCTCATCACCCTCTCCGGTGGCCGCAAGGAAAAGCTCGATGGCAAGGAATACATGTTCGATGGTTCCACGCCGGTGACCGCCAAGATCACGTCCAAGGGCCTGAACTACGGCAAAACCTGATATGACAGGGCTACCCTTCGGGGTGGCCCGATCATTTCGACGGTAGCGGCTTAGTTGTGTGGGCTGCTACTCTCAAAGTGATCGTTCAAATGGAGGTAAAATCACTATGAAGAAATTCTTTCGTACCAGTGCCGCTATCATTGGCCTTTTGTCTATGTCGGCGTGTGCCACGGCACCCGAACAGGTGGCCCCGGCAATGGCAACAGCATCGAAGAAGAATTCACGCTACAGTCTGCGTGGTTCGATGATAACGTCAAATTAGTCGATGATGCGGCCTTCGGACATACCCCGCCAGATTACGATGGACCCGTGGTCGTTTACCAATCGGATGGCGGCGAAGACGAAGCTTATTGGGTGGCAGCACGTATCGACCAACTCGAAACACTGATGAAACTGCGCGGTCCTATCGATATGGGCTACTGCCAAGGTCAAATGTGCGATTGGACTGCGAAGGAGTTCGCGGAATATCAAGCATATCTTGACAGTGAACCGCTCTCGGTTCCCGATCTGATGGGCCTGCATCACGGCAAAAACATTTGATCGCACAATGATCCCCCGGTCGGCGGCACCCTACCCTACCGCCGACCCTTCAAAGAACTCCACGTGTCCCTCAGCGCCTCTTATTGAGCCTTCAAATTCCCATACAATCAATTGCAGCGACTATTGCAAGTATGACGTAAATTCCTTGCAATCGATTGTTAGCTGCGGCATTCTATACGGGCAAACACATAAACGGAGCGTAAGCTAATGAAAGTCCTCAAAAGCACGTACACGACCACACGCACAGTGCCGAACACACTTGACCCCATCACGGGCGAACCGAACCCAAACTACCATGAGTGGACCGAACTCCTGTACGACGAGGATGTTTCGCAATCTATGGAGATTGCATTCGCCAATATCGAACCGGATGGTGAACCCGGTATCGTCTGCTGCGAAACGTTCTCATACGATGACGACAAAACAATCGCTGAATTGATTGCGTACTGCACGAGCGCGGCCACTGACCAGTATGACTGTGTTACGGCAACGTACTGTGAGTGTAACCTTGACGGTCATTTCACCGTTATTGTATTTAAATTCTTCGAAGAATAAAAGGACATAACAGATGCAGTCATGCGTTGTAATGGAATGCGAAACTACTGACGAACTCGAACAGAAGGTCGCGGCCATCGTACCACTGATGAGACCCGCCTTCAACGAAATGGTATCCATGCGTGAAGAAATCCGACCCTTCGAAAATGGATCAATCGCGGTAAACCTATACATTGTCCTACATTCCGATGACGTTGTGGCAATGACCTCGTTCCTCATACTGCACGGTATCCAAGTATAGGACATAACAGATGAACAGTTATACGATATTCTACCATAGCACATGCGGCGGTATAGAAGTATCACAGTTCAATGTGCAAGCTTCCAGCATCGACGCGGCCCTCAACAAACTGATGCGGCGGCTAAAGAAACAGAACCACTCCCCTATGACTATACACTATGAAGTATACTCTAAATGCATTCGCATGGGTCAATTCAATCATAGGACATAACATATCTACAGGTATGTCTCAGTAAATGTCCTCTATACTAATTCGATCAACATATGATACCCACAGACATCACGGATTGCACCCTACAGTTCTGATTTACAATAAAAAATTATAGTTGAAGCTTATACGGTCCCGAGCAATAGTACCCCCATACAATCGATTGTAAGCTAAAACACAGTAACGGCGGCACCCAACCTAATGTCCTACCTATATACCGTACTATAGGAGTAATACATATCTTTATGACCCACTGTGAACCTGTATATCGCGGAACAATACTATAAAAGTTGTTCGCGGCGGCCAAAACTATTAAATCTCCTATACACACCTATATAAAGAACTATAAGATACATACTACTAACTATACCTCTATAATAGTAACCCCCAGACATTCTCCCCTAGCCAAGAAAGATTATTGACAGCAGTCTGTAGATGGAGAGCAAAAAAGTACAGTAAAGGCATTGTTGTAAGAATATGGTGGTGGAGAAAAGTACAGTAAAGGTTAATGGGAAAGAATGCATGGTGGAGTAGGTAATGTAGAAGGAGAAGTTGTTATGCCCTGAAAAGTACAGTAAATGAATAAAGGAATTGATAAGATGATGTAGTAGTGCATGTTGTTGAAGATGAAGTAGTAGTATGTATAGGAGAAGATGATGATGGTGGTGGAAAAGAAGGAGAAGGTGGGAGAACAGTTGATCCCTCCCTAGGTGTAGAATATCAGACTGGCCTGTATGTAGGAACACAATCTGTTATGTTACATGAAAACGTGATGGACATAACAGATAAGGAAATAAATAACTGTGCTGAATTTTCTTCCTTACAATCGATTGTAACTCGCGGTACTCTATACGTACGCAAACATACACCGGAGCTACTGACAATGAAAACTCTCGTTTCTGCCAAAACCTTCAATATCGAGTTGGCCCCGCACACGGCCAGCAATTTTCTTGACGCTGAGAATGCATCGATCCGCGAACTCGCGCAAATCCTCAATGAAGAGAACGACGAATTTCTCGACTATGCCTGCGTCGAACGCGGCCATATCCTTACTGATGACGGCCTGCACGTTACCAGCGCCGATACTCTTTCCTACAATGATGGCCCCAAGCCTCTCGCGGAAATCGTTGCAACCGCAGAAGGGTGGGAAAGCGACGATTACCAATTCTCGCAAGCGATCATTTGGAGTCGCTCTGCTGCGGGCGAAACTGCACCCGTTCACATTCTCTTCTTTATGGAGGTATAACAGATGGACATTCGTACATTCACAATCCGCCGCTTTGATCTGGAATACGTTCTCTGCTGGAACAAGCACGTGGAGGAATATTACATCCAAGCCCTTGAACAGGGCGAATGGGTGGAGGACTTCTCTGATGTGCTTCCCGGTCGGCCTCTGCCCAGCATCCGTGATGATGAGAGGGCCATTGCTGCGGTAAAAGCGTGGGTGGATCACGTTGAGGAAGAACTCAATGCGGAGACAGGCGAAAGCCATACCATCACCACTCAGCCTGATTGGGAGGCTCAGGCCCGGTATGACGAGGCCCACGGTACTATTAACGGTGAAGACCCCGGTATCGTGCAGATGCGGGAACTCGGCTGGTAAGACATAACACATACCACATAACAGATAGAAGGGCTGCTGAAAGGTGGCCCTTTCTTTTTGTCAAAGTACAGTAAATGCGTATGTAGGTTGATAAAGATGGAGTAGTAGAAGAAGAAGGTGGACATAACAGATAAGTACAGTAAATGTATAAAGGCGATGATAAAAGATGGAGTAGATGATGATGGAGGCATGGAATTAGGGCAAAAATATGTCAGGCGTGTCTGTCTTTTGCCACATTTTCGCCACATTTCTGCCACATTTGCCTTATTTCCAATTCGGAAACAATAAGCCCGATTTCGGCGGATTATACGCGGATCGGGAAACAATCACATTTTCGCCTTATTCTTGCCTCAATCGTATGCTGCGAAACAATCGTTTCGGTATCGTACACAATGCTTACAATCGATTGCAACGCATAATCACCTAACTCGCGCCCTATTCCCGCCACAATAGCGCGGCACACATACTATATCGCAACACACACAACGGAGCATCTAACATGCACTTCACTTGCACCAACCTCGTCTCTATCTGCACCGCACATAACGTGCTGCAAAACGATATTGCCTTTATCACGGTATCGCTTGCGGCAAGCCTCTTTATCGGAAACATCCTTGCGCGCGTCATCATACCGTCACGCTAACTTTTTTGCGATTGCACGTCATTTTTTTCTTGCAATCGCTTTCCACCGTCACTAAATCTAAACCTGCCAAACGGCAAAACGCAAACACACACAACGGAGCATACCAATGCCTAACACTGCAAACACATCCGCCACAAAAGCCAACGCAACTAAAGCGGCTAAGCCTGCCAAGCGCCTCACCAAAGCGGAAGCGGAAGCAAAGCAACAAGCGGCGCTTGCCGCTATCACATCGCGCGGCCTTGCCCGCGATGCCGCCACCGTCACGGCGCAAGCTACCAATTTCGATCAATACTCGGATCGCGATACAGCTTACTTGCGCTTTTTCGGGACCGTCATGCGGAAAAACAACGGGACGGCTACACTTGCCCAAATCCATGCAGCGGGCAAGCCGGTTCCGGGCAAGCCTGCCCGCACAACAAACCCCCACTACACCGGCAGCGCGAAAGCAACCGACGCGGGTGCAATCAATCGCCTCATCAAAGCCGGATACATTACTGCATCGGCGGACGGCAATAAGCTTACCGTCACCGACACCGGCAAAGCACAAGCGGCATACAACGGCAAAGCCTAACCCACGGGGGCGGAGGGTACCCTCCGCCCCTCCACCCCTCTCCTGCGCCCTCTCTGCGGCTCTCACACACAACGGAAAAATCAAATGCAATTTTCTATCGCAAAACTGCCATCCCGCAAAAA